>CAJPEV010004078.1:0-25111 GCA_905338385.1 Darwinula stevensoni
TCTGGAACATGGTTAGAATTAGCGTCAGTCAGTCAGTCACGATCGTCCATATATATTAGATATAATATTTATAATATTCCGTGACCCTCGACCCCTGCAATCCTCCAGGGCTACGTAGGATATCAATATCACTTGGCAACCCTGACAGACACAACATTCAGACCTTCGGAACACAAGCTGTGTTTCGTCCATACTATCCGTTATTAATCAATAAAAAAAATTCCCATGTCTAGAAAACCTTTTCCATTTACTTATAAGTAGGGCTGTCACGGTAGCTGTTTTCAGAACATCGATGCATCGACCTGAACAATCGATAGTGCATCGATGCATCGGACCAAAAACAAGGCTCCGGGAAGCAGGTGGCGGTCAGGTATCCCGACTGATAAACCATATGGGGGGAAAAAAACCCACTAATTTCCCCTCAGGATCCATGAATATGAATTTATTCACTCTCAGCTGCCATCATCACTGAAAGGAAACTATGTTTGTTGAAATTCTCCTGGAGCAAAGAACAGCGCAACTTTGTAGCTTCGGACCTCCTGTTCGGGAGGCGTTCACTGGACACAGACGTCGCAGGAATGGCCAGGTATTTCCTAGCCATTTGCGCGAGCTTTGGGTATCTTCTAGCGTTCTCTCTCCAGAATTCCAATGGCTTGATTTTCCCAATCCTGCTGGTATCTGCCTCGTACAATCCCACTTCGTCGATCGTTGTTTGTTCATTCTCGTTCGAGGCTTTCATATGGCTGAGTAGTTTCATGAGCCCTTCAGATTTCATCACTTTAGGTGGTGGAGCGTTTGCATATCCAGGATCGTCGACGAGTTCTTCCATGTCGCAGGAAGGTTCCAAGTGAANCAAAGCTGCTCAAATAGAACTCTTCCCAAAGCTTTGGGCTACAAACAGATTTAAAAGCACATTCAATAAAAGCAATGTAGACCCTACATACCAAAGCATTGAGGAAACCCAACCTACCTGGACTTGAGCGGGACTTAGAGATGAGAGTCCGAATTATTAGACAGCCTGCAGGTATGGGGCGAGGCTAAAGGAAGTTAAAAAGAGAAAGGACAGCGAAGGATCTTATCCTAGAAATTTTGTTAGGCAGCCTGCGTCGTCAGGGGGTTGAGGCCACAAGTCTGACTCGCAAACCCTATCGAGAGAGTTTCTGCCGTCAGGTGCTACGGCTGTAGATGTATAGATAAATGGTAGAGGTAGTACCTAATGTCCCAGAAGCAATCCCGGCTTAAGTCCATTTGCGAGTGCCAAAATTAAACGATCGATTAGCTCGACCAGCCTCACGACTGAATTCATCGCCATATGCCTTAAAATATAATATGTTGACACACTTCAGGAAATATCGCAATATTCTGACACAGCCCATTATCAAGCCTCTGCATAGGACCCCTCCCCAGCAACAAGTACCACAAGTGAGCCAACTTTGCTAACATCAAGAAAAGTAAGGCTTCACATTAGGCTTTTGTACAAATTGTTCCCTTGCGTGTGTCACAAAATACGTCAAGTGAGAAATTGATGTGTGCGACTTTTTAAAAGTATCGTAACATTTTGACGCGGAGTTGTATATATATTGGGTTGAAAATAACGTCTTGCAACACTGCGCAAATTGTTCAAATTTGTATAACTTTATTGAAAAGCAATTTCAGTCTACAATGTAATATACATCATCTAATATATATAGACGATCATGACTGACTGAATGACTGACGCTAACTCTAACCATGTTCCAGAAGAGTTAGAAATCTGAAACATGGTACACATGTACCTTTTGGGATGCAGAGTTCAGAAAAAAATCCTACTTTCGAGATACAGGCCTTGGGGGTACACATTTTGAGGGGAAACGTTTTTCCTAAATATATTTTATAATAGATGAGAATGAGATTCAGAGAACGAACTGGATGTGCTGGGTTTGGTGGTGTAGTAGTAGCGTCTCTGACGGGCACTCAAAAGGTCCGGGTTCAATTCCCGGCCGTTCCTCTGCTTATTTGAACTTCCAACTCCGGCTGCTCATTCCCCCTCCATAACATTATTTTTGCTAGAATAAAACGGAGAGACGTGGAAAACTGAAACTGACGTGCCTACTGAGATGGTGCGTTCAGGAAAAGTGTGATATTTTAGATCCATGCCCTGGGGGTATTTTTTTCTGGCTGACGTTTACAAGCATTTTTTGTTTTGTCCTGGTGTGTTGAGCTAGTGTGGGAAAATGAATACTTGGTAAATAACTACCTATTGGGATGCTGCAGAAAAATTCAGACTTTGGATGTAAATGCCCTGGGGCCCAAATTTCAAAGGGAGATGTTTGCAAAGAATTTTTTCAAATATCAGGTATACTGATGAACATGGAAAGCTAAAACTTTGCAATGAATGTGGCTACTGAGACAAGGAGTTAAGGAAAAATGTTCAGTCTTGATACATCCCCTGGGATAATTTTTTCGGGGGCGATGTTTTGAAAAAAGAATTTGTCATGGCAAATTGGACAGAAATGGAATGGTGAAACTTTGCACACGTAAAAGTGACATGACATTATTGATTTGAGGCAGTATTCGGCTTTCATGGTGTATCCCCTCCGAGCTTAGGTTTCGGGTGGGTCGGCTATTCCAAACATGTTTTTCACCAACGAAAAAAGCAAACGTATAATATTGAAACTTTGTGGGCATGAAGTTCATTGAAAATGGATTTCGGTAAAAAAAAAGAGAATGGTACTTTTCGGTTAAAACACCTCAGGGCACATATTTTGCAAACGGCGTATTTTCCCTAATTTTCTGAGCAATTAATAGCAAAACAGAGGGCGCTAGAAAGTTTAAACTTGGCAAAGAATAACGTGATGGATAACTGAGGAAAGAACAAAAAAATTATTTCATTATATATAGACGATCGTGAGTAGCTGACTGACTGACATAAGTAGTTATTCGCATGCTGAGTTGAGGAAAAATTCTACTTTTGATTAGGGCTGTCACGGTAGCTGTTTTCAGAACATCGATGCATCGACCTGAACAATCGATAGTGCATCGATGCATCGGACCAAAAACAAGGCTCCGGGAAGCAGGTGGCGGTCAGGTATCCCGGCTGATTAACCATATGGGGGGGAAAAAAAAACACTATTTTGCCCCTCAGGATCCATGATTATGAATTTATTCACTCTCAGCTACCATCATAACTGAAAGGAAACTATGTTTGTTGACATTCTCCTGGAGCAAAGAGCAGCGCAACTTTTTAGCAATATTTCCTGTTCGGGAGGCGTTCACTGGACACAGACGTCGCAGGAATGGCCAGGTATTTCCTAGCCATTTGCGCGAGCTTTGGGTATCTTCTAGCGTTCTCTCTCCAGAATTCCAATGGCTTGATTTCCCCAATCCTGCTGATATCTGCCTCGTACAATCCCACTTCGTCGATTGTTGTTTGTTCATTCTCGTTCGAGGCTTTCATATGGCTGAGTAGTTTCATGAGCCCTTCAGATTTCATCACTTTAGGTGGTGGAGCGTTTGCATATCCAGGATCGTCGACGAGTTCTTCCATGTCGCAGGAAGGTTCCAAGTGAAATGTGTGATGAGGAGATTCACTGACGCGTGCTCGGACAGATGAGATACACCCGTGGTCCATCGAGTAAATCTCCTTTCGCACGTGAGATGTCACATCTTGAGTCATGACAGGAGATTCTACGAGATAATATCTAGAATTTAAACTATTTCCATTCGCGAGAATAAGCAGTAACTAAGTAAAATTAATTCACCAATGAAGCGAGGATCCAAGAAACAAGCGAACTCCAAAATTTCCCGTTCCTCTAGGCGATTGTACCTGCCAGTGAGACTGTTCAATGCCAGTCGCTTGAAATTATGAACAATCGGTGTGTCGTCCTCTTTCCTCTTCGGGTATACTTCCTGGGTACCAAATTATTAGTTTGACTCGATGATAGCTAAGCTTTTTTCTTTTAATGTCGGACGCTTACCTTTATTTCATAGAGCATTGGGAAAGAAACTGACACGAAAGTTTCTGCTGTCAGTGCCTGGAGGGACTTAACAATAGGAGCCAATGCCTGCAATTATGAAAAGGAGGGGGAAATAGGATTTCGTGAACTGCAATCGAGGGGCTCTTCTCAAAGACTTACATCGCGAAGCTCTTGCGTTTGATACCTGTCTTCCGGATTGAAAGCTAGATCACGTACTCCCTTCTTCTTTTGCTTGGATAGGACATCATCAATTGCACGTTGGAGCTCTAGTATGCGGACAAGCATGTCCTAGGTCGAGGTTCGCCTCGAGGGCACATCTTGTATCAATTCATGAGAGGGGCACTGCTTTTCTTCCCCAACCATGCGAGGCACAGACGTGTCAGTGGCACTATGCTTGAAGTGCCCAACGAGTTTTCTGCATTTCTTTAGCAGAAGGGACACCCTTGCGATATGTTGGTCAGTTCCAGTTTTCAAAGTCAAATTAATGTTGTGCCCAAAGCGAGAGAGATTAGGAAGTCCCAACTGACAGCAAGCATTCACTATATTCTTGGGATTGTCCGTGACATAGCACGTCACTTTCAGGTTCACATTCCAACTCTCAAGCAGTTCTTGGAGTTTGGCTTCTATTGTATCGGCAGAATGACTTTCTCCTACTGGCATCGGAAAAGTCCCCAACACAACATGCTTAAGCTCCCAATCCGAGGAAATGAAGTGAACCGTGAGAGAAAGATAAGAATCATTGGCCAAAGACGTCCATAGATCCGTTTGTGATAGCGAGGCTGGGTATTTGAGAGAGTTCTGTGAGGAGGATCCCCCGCCTTTCTTCACATAATTTGTCAATTAGAGACGGGAGATGTGCCCGGCTGCACATATCATACTGAGGGATCTCTTCGCCATGAACTTGTTGAACCCAGATTTCTGCACTAAATATAAAGGCAGACCATCCTCTGCGATCCAGCATGCTATGTCTCGGTCCATAGTCTGGGATTCGACACTGCTTCGATTCCACTTCTCCCTTTTCTGCTGTATGAAATCTGAGTCGTTTTTGCCCTCATTGGCTACCTCTTCTACCGCTACCGCTTCTACCGCCCTTCTACCGCTCTTCTACTAAGGCTACCGCATTGACATTGGCTACCTCTTCTCCGTACAAAAATATGGTGGAATGACGGCGATTAAGATGATCACTGAGATTTGTTGCATTCCCCGGTTATGAGATTTCCATCCTACAGTGTACACACACCACTTTACGTTTCATGTCCTGAGCGATGGTCTGGCCATTCATCGAGTAAAAGCGAAAGTGCTCCCATACAGGGCTCTTGATATTCGATGGATTTTTAAATCAAAATTTTCTCAGTCGCTCGGCTCGACCTCGACGCCAAAATAGCATTTGCCATCTTTCAAAACAAAAATTCAGAGATAGGATGATTCAAGCGCTGTGCATGTAGAATTTTCACTTCAGGTGAACCTTAAGTAAAATGTCCCAGGGCATGTCAAATATAAAAACGTAAGACTGCATATTAGCCCTTTCCCTGGCGTCGGCGTTGTTTTACGTCGACATCGTGTTCGAATATCCCGGCCAGGGTAAGAGTTCAAGAGAAAGACAGGAGTTTAGAGAGGGGGATTAACCAATGTATGTTTCGAAATCAAAAGAGTAGAAGAATAGGTCACTTTCACAGCACGCACCTTATGAGATCGAGCTGAAGACTAAAACGGAAGAGAAAAAAAAAAATTCCCGATCGTCCCTCCCTCTCTTTTCCCACTTCCTGTCTCCGATTCCTTTTTTTTTCTTCTTGTCTTTTATATAGTCAGTCCCAGCATTTCCAAGATTTGATCGTGATAGGAAATGGCAAACCCAAGCGCGTCACGCCGCCTCTTCTTTTCCCTGCCCGGATCCCGCGACCAGCGACGGACTGTATTTTATTGTACTCGCCTCAATCCAATGGGACACTTCCCCTTCAAAAATTTCACCGATGCGTCGCGATAGTAAAAAAAACTATCGATACTTCCAATTATCGATAGTGGTATCGATGCATCGATCTATCGTGACAGCCCTACTTATAAGTCTCTTCATCGGGAACCGTACTTTAGTGTAATCCATGAATCAGAGCGCTTCTAATCCATACATTCTACAGATTGTCGACAGGCTGTGCATTCCATTCTCCAAGGGTTATCAGATGGAAGTGTCATTAGTGCTTGGACTTGTTGCCTGGGCTGCAGAAGGGAGTACGAAACATTATGCAACGCCTGCACATCATTTTGAAAAGAATACGAGGCAATACAGCACGTAGCAATATGCGGCAGGTATAAATGTAAATGGGAAATTATGTATTCTAGCAATAGTTACTATCTATGAGGTGCATCGCAGTTTTACCCGGAGATTATTCGCATTGTCTGACTTTTCTGGCGAAGGCGGTGCTCAACAATGACGTCATTGAGAGACTAGATCACCTTCCATATACCACGGTTAATAGAAAAAGTTCCTCCCTGAAATATGAAGGACACGTGATGGACATATGAAGCAATATAACTTTTTTGCATGAACTCCTTGGAATTCAACACTTGACCGATTGATGGGACAGGGCATAAATCTCAGGTGTAAATTTTCATTTTTTGTAATGTTCTGGAAATATCGGGTTGGAAAGAAAGTCTTGCAACACTCTGCGCAAATTTTTCAAAATTTTCTAACTTTATTGAAATGCAAGTTCAGTCTACAATGGAATGACCATTGTTGTCTATGACATGTTCCCAACACACGGGTAACTGCTCGATGCCCTTTGCCCAGAACTCGGGCGATTGCGAAGCGAAGAAACGGCCGACAACATTTTCGAGCTGTGCTCGATCGTAGAAGGCCTTGTCCCGCAGGTGATTCTTGAGGGCCCGGAACAAGTGATAGTCGGAATGGGCCAAGTCCGGAGAATATGCTGGATGTGGTAAAACTTCCCAGCCCAGTTCCGAAATCGTCTGGCGAGTCATCTTCGCGACACGTGGAAGAGCGTCGTCATGCAGAAGGAGAACTTTGTCGTGTTTGGGACGCTCTTTTTGAATGACGCCTGCCAACTTCTGAAGTCACGGTGGTACCGGTTGGCAGGAGCTCATAGTACAACATTCCTTCCGAATCCCACCGACAGCAGAGAAGAAACTTCTTCTCGTGGAACCCTGGTTTCGGTTCGTGTGGCGGCAATTCTCCTCGTGGAAGTCACTGACTCTTGCGAGTATGGTCGACGTCGAGGACCCAGCTCTCATCTCCAGTAACGATTTCCTTCAGAAGGTCCTTTCTGTGCGGACGAAGGAGCAGTGATTCGCAGACACTGACACGGCTTGCTTTGTCAGAGTCGCCGAGCCGATGAGGGACCCATGTCGAGTGAACCTTCCGATAGGAGAGGTCATTCAGATTGTTGCCGATGGTCATATGGGTGACTCCAAGTGTAGTCGCCGATTCGCGAGTGGTGGCGTTCGGCTTCGCGTTGAGGGCGTTCCGCAGGGCTTCGTCATCGACTGTAGATGGACGTCCNTGAGCCGTGAGAGAAAGATAAGAATCATTGGCCAAAGACGTCCATAGATCCGTCGTGATAGCGAGGGTATTTGAGAGAGATCTGTGAGGAGGATCCCCCGCCTTTCTTCATATAATTAGTCAATTAGAGACGAGAGATGTGCCCGGCTGCAAGTATCACACTGAGGGAATCTCTTCTCCATGAACTTCTTGAACCCAGATTTCTGCACTAGGTATAAAGGCAGACCATCCTCTGCGATCCAGCATGCTCGGTCCATAGACTGGGATTCGGCACTGCTTCGATTCCACTTCTCCCTTTTCTGCTGTATGAAATCTGTGAGTCGTTTTTGCCCTCTGACATTGGCTACCTCTTCTCAACAATGTGGTGGAATGACGGCGATTAAGATGATCGCTGAGATTTGTTGTATTCCCCGGATATGAGATTTCCATCCTACAGTGTACACACACCACTTTACGTTTCACGTCCTGAGCGATGGTCTGGCCATTCATCGAATGAAAACGAAAGTGCTCCCGTACAGGGCTCTTGACATTCGATGGATTTTTCAGCAAAATTTTCTCAGTCGCTCGGCTCGACCTCGACGCCAAAATAGCTTTTGCCATCCTTCAAAACAAAAATTCAGAGATAGGATGATTCAAGTGCCGTGCATGTAAAATATTCACTTAAGGTGAACCTTAAGTAAAAGGTAAAATGCCCCAGGGCATGTCAAATATAAAAACGTAAGATTGCATATTAACCCTTTCCCTGGCGTCGGCGTTGTTTTACGTCGACATCGTGTTCGAATATCCCGGCCAGGGAAAGGGTTAAAGAGAAAGACAGGAGTTTAGAGAGGGGGATTAACCATAACCTTATGAGATCCAGCTGAAGACTGAAACGGAAGAGAAAAAAATATTCCCGATCGTCCCTCCTTCACTTCCTGTCTCCGATTCCTTTTCTTTTTTCCTTCTTGTCTTTCATATAGTCAGTCCCAGCATTTCCAAGATCGTGATGGGACACTTCCCCCTTCAAAAATTTCGCCGATGCATCGCGATAGTAAAAAAAACTATCGATACCTCCAACTATCGATAGTGGTATCGATGCATCGATCTATCGTGACAGCCATAGTAGTAATGGAGGACGAGAGGACGGCTCCTGTCATCAGAAATTCCCCCATTTCCTTTTTGTAACGATGAGTAACGGTGAGTTCCACCGCATAATATTCTAAAGGGACAGGACCTTAAAATTTTCAAACAAACGTGCTTTCGATCAATTATAAGGGGATGCGTTTCGTCTACAGGGAAACACCAATCGCCTGTATGCATGGGATGCATCTCACTCATGAAAATCCGTTCATCCGTCTAAGAGGAGTTTCTCCGGAATGACACTCTGACAGATTATTATGGCCTATTATTTACATGCCTATGGATGAGAGATAGCCGGGCATTGATTTCATAAAACCCATCCCAAAGAAAGAGGTTTTTCCTACGTATAGGGAAGTTTTCATGAGTTTCAGATTTCCCGATATAACTTTCTTGCACGGCTTCCCATGCCAAAGACACGTTTCGCCACCCTGTCAGCATGCACAGAATGCCCTTCATTCTGAACCGTTCCACCCAAAAATGCGTTTCTGGGCATATCTGCGAGGATCCCTTCCCCCCCTTAGGGCAAATACGTCAGATTGGCTTTCTCGAGCTTAGAGGCCTAAGAGGGATGCAGGCCGGCCATATCAGCACAACACGAACCACTGCTTGACTCAGCAAAGCTCGGTGGACGATCGCGTTCTGGGTCGGGTGCGGGCCACGACTCCAATCGGGCCGATCCAGTTTAAACTCGGAAAAGTCAACCTGTGCAGGCCTCTGACGCGCCGAAAGAAAGGAGAACCCTTAGAAAACACTTTCATATCGTACATTTTATACTTTTTACGCAATAAGTATCGCCTCCAGGTAATAAGCTTCGATTGACACCTCGCTCATGGAAATCCGTTCATCCGTCTAGGAGGAGTTTACCAGAATGACAGACAGGTTAGCCTCGTATGTATATGGTATGGAATGGATTGATACCTATACGAGATTAAACCAATTCCCGGATATTCCCCGAATTGCCTTACTAGTTTCTCGCCATGGACTGACTTCGTGCGCTGGACGATGCGACTCGATCGGGGAAGCCGATCAGCCGTGCTGATCAGACGACCGGCCGTGCAAATTCAATTGGCTCTGGTGTCAGTTTCGCCGACTGCTGCGAGGATCACGAAACGGTCTGCCTCGGATGCGAGGATCGGTGCGGCATCGATCACGACGACGGCTTCCCCTGTCAATGCCACGACGAGTGCATCCAGCAGGGCAACTGCTGTCAGGATTTCCAGAAGCACTGCGACGCGTCGACCAGTAATAAAATTCTTTCGCTTGTCATTATTGCTCTGATATGAGTCATTCGCGACTGTCCCGAACCCACCAATTTTCCTTTAACCCTGTCAGACCTGAATTAAGGCCACTATCAGAATAATATCCTTTTTTTGCATTCTGCAGCTCTTTCGCTACTGTAATTTAAATTGTTATGTTTTATATATCGTTTTAATATTTTGTATGAATTCATCATATCACACCATATAATATATTACACATTTAATTACATGGCTGAAGATGACTAAACTGACGGGTGAAAGAAGGCCTCCGATGGAATCGAGCCATGCATAATTGCGTCCATTGTAGTATAATATCGAGCGCAAAGTCACGGGAATTAAAAGAAATTGCCATAGACACAATGAAAATGCAATGTCCATTGGAATGGATAAGTCTGAAAGGATTGGTGATAGACGAAGACTTGCGGATGTAGGCAGAAACCCTGCTGGAAATGGACGTAAACAATGTGGGAGGGCTCGTCATGGTGGACCTTCAAGGTCAAGCCTCACCAGGCTCTCATGTAGTTCATCGGGCCCTCTTTGAAAACTACAAGCCTGATACAACTGATCCAGAAAACGTGACACCCGAAGAGGAAAACGAAGCGAACGCTTTCCTCGCCGCTGCCATTGCCGCTTTCGTCAAGCATTCCCCTTTCCTTGCCCTCCTAGTCCCAAGTCCAAATCTTTGGAAACACTGACAGGTTTGCAGCAAGAAAACTTAGAAGGAGTTGTTGAGAATATGGGCAAAGATGCGATAAGAATGCAACCAGTTGAGAAGGGGAAAGTGTATTGAGTTCTTAAACATCCCGATCATTCACATTCATGCCCTCTTTCATTCCTATTGGGTGATTCCATGTCAGATCGACCAATTTTCTCATGATTTCATGGTCGACCATCATCGATTTGGCTGAAATTTGGTGAGAAGGTAGCGCTTGACCCAAAAACGGGAAATCCTAATGAATTCTTTTTTTCTGACCAATGGTGTGCCCGTGGCGAGGTCACAAAATTTTGACCTATTTTAGCTGGTTCGGCTGACCTCTATCGGACTTTCTTCAATAACTCCTTAGCTGTTTCTCATAGAATGTTCATTTAGGACTCATTTTAAAGGTCTCCTTTAACTCTGTCTTGTAAATTTATTTCAAGCTAATATTCATGTGTACTCATTTTATATAAAAATTCGAAGGCGTTTGACCTTTGACCCTTCATATAAAAAATATATAATGTTTAAATTTCACCAACTTTACAAGATAACATGGGAATAATATGGTAATGAAGCTCATAAATTTTCAGGGGGATGTTTTGCTCCAGTTTCGAGATATGTGTAAAAATGTGCTTTACATTTCCCGTTTTTTGGATCCATTATTTTTCGAAAACTCAAAAAAAATTAATGTTGCCCCAACATTATCAATGTGACTGACTTGTGTTGTCAGAATAGGTTGAATTAGGAGCTCTACACCGTTTTTTTTATTTTGAATCTCATGTTTCAACATTCAGCACATCAAGAAATATGACATTTAGCAATTGAGGTGAAAAGATGTAAGCTTTTATCTCATCTCATTTCAGACGGAACTGGTTTAGGCAGCAGAGTAGATTCGGATTTGAAGGTGGTTCGCATAAATAGGCACGTATGAATGATTTGCATTGACCCACAAAGCAGGCTTCTGTTGACTGGTTACAGACAATATTGGGGGTCAGTTCTTTGGAGGTTCGCCTAATTCTTCCCCCATGTAACACCAGCTTGACATTTTGATGTACCGTGTATACGCACACGGTATGAGTACCACATCTGACATGTGTCAGAACGCATTATTTTGGGCAAACTTCAGCCAACTTTGAAAACCCAACCTGAACATCTGGATTTTTGTTTTTGAATGCTTGGTATAGGTTGCCAGGGACCAGTCTCTTGGTTCGTCGTTCTCGACTGTCATTCTCTGTTTTTACAGGGACATAGTCCTTTGCAGCTGGACATGCTCCAGAAACTGAGTCATCATAGTAAAATTGCCTCACCAAATCCATCGTTGTTTTTGGTAGTTTCTTGCCTTCAATCTTCTTTGGTTTCGCCAGGACTCCTTCCATCTCCCTCACTTTTCTTGCCAGTTTCCAGCTTGAATGGTAGATGACTCCCACTAGCCTCCGACATCCCCTTAATTGTTGCATTAACCCTTTCAGGCCTGACTTAAGGCCGCTATCGAATAATATCCTTTTTCGCATTTTTGAGCTCTAATCTCCCTCACTTTTCTTGCCAGTTTCACACCTTACTTGGTGGCTCCAAAGAACTTGGCCGACTCATCTAATGTCCAACCTCTTGGAGCCATAGTCAGGATCTGGATTTTTACCCCTCGACTGTGCTGTGGAATTTCTCTTTCAGTTCATCCAATACCGACTGAAAAGTAACTTTTCTCGAATCAAGATCTATCCTCAGCCTAAGTTCTTCCTATAGGATTCTCTGCCTTGGCTATCGATTCCAATTGCACTTTCATAGTGGCTGACATCTTTAGCTTGCCTTCTGCATACTGTGCCCGACAACTACCAGACAGTATTTATCAGGGTTATATCGATGTCTTGCAGGAGTGTATTGTGGGTTCTCTGGGTTCTCTATGAGGTGTCTCACCAGGATATTCTGAAGCAGGATAGAATGTCGGATCACATTCAGAAGCTCCGGGTGTGCCGAAGGAAGATGTGCTAGATATCACAGTTTCCTTACGTGAATAAGATTCTTCCGAAGCCTGGTAAACAGTATTTTATTGAAAAAAATTTTCTGTTGTTGTACCTGTATCATGGCTGGTTGAAAAACCGAATCTGAAGATGTATGAACTCCATATACGCATAATTAAGACAATATGATATAGGTCGGCCTAATCCATATTGCCGGAGAAACAAATAAATTTTTTTTGAGCTTTCTGAAAATAATGGATCCAAAAACGGAAAATGTAAAGCACATTTTTACACATATCTCGAAACTGGAGCAAAACATCCTCCTGAAAATGTATGAGCTTCATTACCATATTGTTTCCGTGTTATCTTGTAAAGTTGGTGAAATTTAAACATTATATATTTTTATATGAAGGGTCAAAGGTCAAACGCCTTCGAATTTTTATATAAAATGAGTATACATGAATATTAGCTTGAAATAAATTTACAAGATAGAGTTAAAAGAGACCTTTAAAATGAGTCCTAAATGAACATTCTATGAGAAATAGCTAAGGAGTTATTGAAGAAAGTCCGATAGAGGTCAGCCGAACCAGCTAAAATTGGTCAAAATTTTGTGACCTCGCCACGGGCACACCATTGGTCAGAAAAAAAATTAATTTGGATTTCCCGTTTTTGGGTCAAGCGCTACCTTCTCAACAAATTTCAGCCAAATCGATGATGGTCGACCAAAATCTCTGGTCGATCTGACGTGGAATGACCCTATTCACTTCTCCAAGAAGGGGATATGGCCACCCTCCCCTCCTGCCTGCTCCCTCAGTCTGCCCCCGATTACCAGGACGATTCCCGGAAAGCGACTAAAGCGGGACGTAGAGTTGGAAGTGATGTACCAGGACAGTCCTAGTACAGGTGCATTACTGGTACTCGTACAATACTAGTTTCTAGTACAGGAGGTAATCCAAGCCATCGCCACGAAAGCAGGAAAGAGAGAATTGCGACGTGGAGCGAGACCGGGGTTATTTTTCCAAGAAAACATTTTCCGCGAGAACACGGACACTTGTGAAAATAGCAAGATATTTCGTATAAAGCACAGTCCTCCGTCAGACGAAGCTCACACCACCATCGGGCTTCCTAACCCCCAAGTTTAAGGAAAACCATTCTCGGCGATGGAGATCTTCCGCTTCCATCTCGTCTTCGGCCTGCTCATCCCTCTCATCCAGCACTCCGTCTCGTATCTGGGTTCGCGGAATTGCGGTCGACCTCCACAGTCTCGTGCTCCATTTAATTGAGTGCCCTTAATCGGCCATACAGGTCCTAGGCAAGGCACTTCGTGCGTCGAAAGATGTGACGTGGAGTATAATCCGGACTGGCCGTGTCAATGCAATGAGGAATGCGTCGAATTTGGGAGCTGTTGTGAGGATTACGAAGAGGTTTGCCTGAGTTGTCAGGATAGATGCGGCATCGACTACAATCATTTCTTCCCTTGCCAGTGCAACGACGAATGCCCTTTCCACGGCAACTGCTGCGAGAATTTCGACCAGCATTGCGAGAGGGCGCGCGGTATTTCCTCGAAATTCCTTCTTAGTCGTATTCGTTGAATGTGTATTATTTATGATTATCCGACAAATGAATTTTTGACTAAGTAGCAGTAACCGATGAAGAGTTGCGAACTTTGACGGAAGACCTCTTGGAATTGGATGTGAACAATGTGGGAAGATTCGTCACGGTGGACCTTCAAGGTCTTCTATTTCAAGGTCCAAACATTGATTGCGAAGAAGAAGTAGCGCCAGGACCGTGAGTACCAAAATGTCCGTTTCGTGGAACGGGAATTCCAGAAAGTTTTCATGTTTCCAGTCTCTTTATCGGGGAATTGCCGGAGGAGGTCACTTCCATCGAGACCGTAGCAAAGATGATGGCCCTGTTTGACAACTACAATCCTTATACAACTGACGAAGAAGATGTGACATTCCAAGAGGAGGAGGAGGTTGATGCGTTCCTCGACGCAGTTATCGCCACCCCCGTCATGGAAGCTGCTTATCATTTCTTGTTGGAAAAGGGTGAGGCTTCCCTTCTACCGACCCCCACAGAGCAGGCAAAACGATCCTACAACAAACAGAGCCGACACAGGGGAGATCCAGGACGACGAAAACGCTTTCAAGGAGAGACTGAAAGAGATGTGGTTCGAATTGTACCCGAGAGACGCCGACATTCTGGGATCCTGCGGGTTCGAGAACGTCTTCATGGGGCAACTACGGAGTACCGAAGTCCTTGGCTTTCACGGATGGTTCTATTTCTACGATCAGGAACAGAACGAACAGGGGCAAGGCACGAACTATTTGGGATACATGGATACCATGGATTTCGGCGAAAAGGTTAGCCACTTTTGCCCTCGCGATTCTGTCATTTCGACTCATCCTCAACTGTCTGCAAAATACCTGCAGGGCTTCATTCTGCGAAATTCCTTCGACTGGCGCGAGAGATGTAAGCCCATCAGCAGCCTCTACATCGGCGCCAGTCCCGAACTGGAAATGGCCCTATTCACAGTCTGCTTCATCGCTCGGCCGGATTCCTATTGCCCCATCAGCCTGGCCGGGCAGGATCTGCACATCCAGTCGTATATAGACACGTACAATGGGAGAATGCACGTGGAAGTTGCATATTTTGAAATATCTACTTGATCGACATGCAAATTGCAGCAAGTAAAAATCGATAATTCGTTACTCTATTGTCTTCATTTGGCGTAATTTTGAGCCGAACATACAACATATCGATACGAAACCTGACCGCCCTCTTCCCCAGACAGCACAAAACACCCCCGTTACATCAATTAATCAATTACCATTACCATAAATTAATCAATCGATTAATTAATGGTACTGATCCCTCGGGTGTGTAGCGTCTACCGAGGTTTTGTGTGTCCTTTATCTGGGTTTGTCGAAGTACAGCTGATCTGTGGGAATACATTTCGATCAAAACGTTCGATTTGGTGCAGGTAAGGCCGTTTCTGAAACGCGAAAATTTGACCGCATTAAACAACCAGAATGGCCCCTTGGAATCTAATTAAGCAATTTCTCTTGTGCACCTGACATGGGGCTTTCTCTTGGCATACGGAATATTGCAGCAGAATCGAGTTTCATTAGAAACTGAACCCCCACTTTTTCATTTGAATCTTTTTTTTTTTGGTCGCTTAACATCATTACGTATGTGAAAAAACTGTACCATGGTTACAGGTTGATTAAAATGACAATTCTTTTTGGGATCAATGTTGATGCCAACATCGAGTCGACGTTGACTCCACCTTGAAAATAACAATATTGCGAGGATTTTTTCAACATAGCATCGACAGATGTCGGACGAAACATTCGAATAAACGAGATTCCCTGACCCCGAAGCGAGATGGCGACGAATAGCCGACACGGCGAGTTACTGCGTGTGTGCGATCGGCACGCGTCCTCAGTACTCTTCGAACGGTACTTGATGTTTTCCCCGCAGACGACGTCGGGGATGGTATTTCACTTTCCGGATATATTCGACGGAAGAGGCAACCCAACCCAGGGTGATTCTGACCGAGGTAACGGATCAGAAAGAAAAATCTCAACTCTGATCCTGCAGCTCCCGTGGGAAAGACACAGCGAAGATCGGCCTTCCATCGACTTGAATGCATGCCTCCACGGCATCTCGGCCCGGAGTTCATGTCGAGCTTGGAGAGTCTTTACAACTTTTAAGAACGACTCTGGAGGGTTGAGATCGAATCCGGGTTTTCGCATGGCAGGGTGAGGGTACATCTAACAATACATCGCCTCACAGCAAGGACATTAAATACAATTTCCTCATTTTGTGTCCATAAATGGTACTCTTGATCCTCTGATATAATTTATTTTGAGCTTCCCTGAGATTGGTTAAGAACCTTTTTACTTGAATTTTGGGCACTCTGGTAAGAAAATTGAGGATTCAATTTTTTAAATCTTCCGGTGCAATTTCGTTTTTCATTCTACCTAATGACGTTAAAAATTGTAAAAGTTTTACATTTGCTGCCTGATCTTCGTATCAACCTCATGATCTCGAAATTCAGACTTAGGCCGCACCGCATCATTTGCTGAAACCAAATGTTTTGCCCCGTGGAAAGTTGTGTCGAGGGGCAAAAGTAACATCGCACATACAATATTTTAAGTGCTGCTAACTGTGGAGCATGAGCCTACTTGTGGGGGGGAAAAATGCATGCATGACCAGGTATTGTGCTTGGGGTTTTCTTCCAGGCTTCACATACGAATGAAAAACCGAGAGGGGTGCGGGGAAACGCTGCTTCCGTGGTATCTCGTAAATGTTGTGAATGCCATTAAGAATCACGAAATTAACCGAAAAATGGCATCAAATTATTGAATATTATGGTGCTCCTGAGAGCACCATCCAGATGCGCCTGTCAAAGCATCGTTCAGAAGTTCAATAAAAGTCTCTAGATTATGAACTGCGAGTTCGAGGTTAGTTAATAGGCGCGAAATTCGTCAATTTTATCGGTGCCCATCATGAGCGAACAGGATCGCAGGTTTCTGAACCGGTTTTGAGGAAGGATAGCGAGGAGAAAGAAAATATGGAAAAATAAAGAAATTAGTACAAGTGGACTTACAGATTAGTACAAGAGATTAGGACAAGTGGCTTAAAATTCAGTAGAGAATGGCTCAGTTGCTTCAGCATTATAGGCTCCTGTTGCTTCATTTTCAGCTAATATTAGTTTTAAATTTCCTTCTTTGGTGAGACGTCTATCGCTTTTATTCTATGAAACAAGCTTCCCATGAGTGAAGCGAGATGGCGCCAAAGAAACCCCACGACATCGGCGGTATCGGGTAGTGACTCGCTATCGGTTTTCAGGACTTCTCATGCAGATGGATTTTTCAGCGCGGCAATGTTGCCACAACGTCGCGGAAAAGGTTCATTTCGCGTTCCATCAATGAATAAATGAGAAACTGTTCAACGTTGAAAATTACTCAACGTCTCGGCAACGTCCTTTTCCAAAAAAAAAACTTCGACAAAGTTCATCTTCGCGATCCAGTGATTTTCTTTAATCTCCTCAACTGTCGGCAAAAAAAAAAGAAAACCTGGTCATCCTACTCGAAAATTCCTTGGAATGGGACGGGAACCGTTAAGGTCGCAGCAGTATTGGCGGCAGTCCTGAACTGGAAATACAGCCTGTTCACGGCCTGCTGCATCGCCCGAATCCCTCTGTCCCATCTGAATGGCTCAGGAACTTTTCATCCAGTGTTTTTCAGTGGTGCACGTGGGGATTGCGTATTTTCGCAGCATCATTTTCGAACCGAATGAGACGCCAGAAATGTGAAGGTCATCATTCACGTCTTTATCGTTTCCGTACGGCAACGAATGATTGGATGAAGTGCATACCCTTTCGGTAAGAACAGAATTGCAATCATCCCTTTCCCTCTTATTGAAAAACTACTGCTCTCAGAAAAACTGGGCTAAAAGGCAATATTGGGCATAAAAATAACAGAAATGACGCCGAAAACGAAACGAAAAGTGGTGAAATAAGTAAAAGCGACGAAAATAAAAAGAGATATCCTTCCCACACACCCCCCCCCCCCCACCCATCATCACAAACCGAAGTCCTTGCAGTCACCAAGCCGAAGTCATGAGAGAAACGAAGACGGGAAGCTGCAGCTGTGGTTTCCCGTCGCGGTCACACGCAAGCACGGGAGCCAGGCCACATGCGAGGACTGACGAGGGAAGTTTCCTTCGGCTCCTACATAGCCTGTTTCTTCCCTCCAAACAAATACAAAATACATCCTCGGTGATGGGGAACTTGTGCTTCATTCCCTGGCATGTTTTAGTTCTCCTCTTTCTCATCCACTCATCCACCTCGTCCTTGGGTCTGTCACTTCACGATCGCTCTCCATAAATATAAATGATATATATACGTGTATTAAACCGATTCCCGTATATTCCCCGAATCGGCCTTACTAGGCTCTCGCCAGGGACCGACTTCCTGCGCCGGACGATGCGACTCGATCGGGGAAGATCACGATCGGCCGTGCCAATGCGATTGGCTCTGCGTCAGTCTCGCTGACTGCTGCGAGGATTACGAAACGGTCTGCCTCGGATGCAAGGATCGGTGCGGCATCGATCACGACGACGGCTTCCCCTGTCAATGCCACGACGAGTGCATCCAGGAGGGCAACTGTTGTCAGGATTTCCGGAAGCATTGCGGCGGGTCGACCAGTATGACGGCCCTCAAATTATTTCGCTCGTTCGTGCTGTTCTGGTATGGGTCATTCGCGATAGTCCAAAAACGTCCAAATTTTTCTTTAAGGACTGGTGACGGATGAAGATTTGCGGATCTTGGCGGAATCCCTGCTGGAAATGGACGTAAACAATGTGGGAGGACTCGTCACGGTGGAACTTCAAGGTCAAACCTCACAAACCGGAGGAGATGAAGCATCTGAACCGTAAGTACCAAATACCTGATTCAGGGCTGGGGAATTCGAGGAAGTAAACAATTTTCCAGTCTCTTTGTGGGAGAATTGCCGGAGGAGATCTGGTCCATCGAGACCGTAGCTAAGATGATGGCCCTCTTTGACAACTACGAGCCTAACATAACTGAGTCAGAAAACGTGACATTCGAAGAGGAGGAGGAGGTTGATGCCTTCCTCGACGCCGTCATCGCCACTGATGTCATGCGATCTGCATACCAATTCCTCGTGGACAAAGGTGAGTTTCTCCTTCATCGATCAATATAGAGCAGAGAAAACGAAGCTAACTGACGACAGAGCGGAATCAGAGGAGATCCCGGAGGACCCACCCGCCTTCAAAGAGCGACTCGAGGAGATGTGGTTCGAAATGTACCCGAGAGACGGCGACACCCTGGGATCCAGCGGCTTCGAACACGTCTTCATGGGGGAATTCCAGGGCACCGCAGTCACCGGCTTCCACGGATGGTTCTGGTTTTACCTACAAGAACGGGCTTCACGAATGAACTATTTCGGATACATGAACTACAGAAACCTCACCGACAAGGTCCGCCGCGTTCATTCTCGTAATCTCATCATTCCGCCCCCCATTCAACAGACTCGACCGCATCCGCAGGGCATCCTCCTGGATCTCTCCTTCGAATGGGACGGGCACCGCAAGCCCATCAGCACCACCTACATCGGCGTCAGCCCCGAGCTGGAATTGGCCCTCCTCACGGTCTGCTTCGTCGCACGGCCCGACTCTCTTTGCCCCGTCAGACTCGCCGGGGAGGAACTCCACGTACAAACCGTGGTAATGGAGTACGAGGGGACGAGGCACGTGGGGACTGCGTATTTTGTGATCTCCAGTTGAGCATCATGGAATATACTGTACGATAATTAAATTTCGTCGTTCGACAGATGTTTATCTATAGAGCAAAATTTTTGCCGATTATGATGGATTTTTAGCTATGATACGCATACCTCGAAACTTTTGGTGTATGCAGTCAACTCAAGGGCACATAATCTCTTCAGTTATTGCTTTCAGGCGGTGAAACATGCGAATACGACGACAGAGTACACGTTAAAACCAAAAAAGGCATATTTTTCTTTTGCTCGAAAAATTTATGCGTGAAAGGGTTAAATAGATCCTGCTCGTCAGCATTTTCGGAGCTGAATGATGAATGAAACTTAAGAAAACTTAGGATATCGCCTAAGTTATTACCATGAGAAGCATATTTGACACTTGAACTGGGAACGCTTTCAGTGGGAAACGGATAAAGTAGCACGTCTGAATTTCATTTCCCCGCCGGCGGTTCCGGCCCTAATGACACCCACCAACCTCTCGCTCTACATCAGGGTTTCGAATCGAAACATTTCGGAACGAAACAGAGTGAGAGTAGAGGAGATAAAGCCATGCAAATCAAGAGAAGAAGATTTCAGAGTGAGCAGATCTGCAAAGAGACACGGAATTGACAAGACGATCCTACAATCTTCTCTCGGGGAATCTGATTTCCTCTTCGCCTCTTCACCAACCGCCTCGCTGAAATACATGTTAAAATCCCCATATTCCTAGGCTTCCTATCGCCACAGTCGGATCCGTGAAAAGGGAAAGACTGCTCGTGTTTGGAACATTTCCATCTATGTCTAACAAAAGTTTTGCGAAAAAGGCTCCAATGGGAGCAAATTCTTCGTACTGAATAACGTTGACAGTCTTTCTTTTTTGCATGTACGTATGCACGCCCACAAACACACACACACACAAACACTCTCTCTCTCTCTCACAAGCACGCAGACATATTATAGATATTGACTTAATTATTATCACTCTTAACAGTGGAGTCATCACCGTAGTTGAAGTGAGACTCAGAAAGGACTTCTCATCGATTTCTTATTTCCAAGCCCAGGTTACACATCTTAGAAGAGATGTAGAGAGTGATGTCTTTGTCTGAAGGGGGCAGTTCTTTGCAGACGCACACATCTTCCGGAATTTCGCTTTGAAAAGAACCTGAATGTAATCCCCGACTTTTCCCCCACCAAACGGCATTTAATCTCTGGAGTCCGCGCAGGGCCGGGCTTAGACATGCGGCACATGTGCCCCAGCACAGGGCGCAGATTCACCAGGAGCGCCAAAACGTGTTTGAATGTACGAAGCAATGGAGGATGCCACCCTCAGTTTTACTCAGAAAATGGAAATATCTTTAGTTCTGGAGTAATTTTAGACGCTAGAGATTGACCCTTTTCCCTGCTTGGGGGGGGGGGGGGGGGGGGGGGGGTGTTGGCNGGATGTGGAAGACCGCTGTAGATGCTGTCATGGACCACCCGAAACGGTTCACCACCTCCTCAGTGCCTGCCCCGAACTAGCCCCGAGGGAGTACTTGTACAGGCACGACCAAGTGTACAAATATGTGCACTGGTGTGTCTCAAAGCAAGCCGGCCTGGAAGTCCCAGATAAGTGGTACGAACACCAGCCAGAGTCTGTTGTGGAGAACGCCTCCACCAAGATACTATGGGACATGCCGATAATTACAGATCGCAGTATAGGCTGCAATAGGCCGGACCTCACGATCTATAAGAAGGAGAAGAAGACCGCCCTCCTCGTAGATGTGAGCATCCCAGTCGATAACAACCTCCAAGAGAAGACCTGAGGAGAAGGGAGAAGCTGGAGAAATACTCCGAACTGAAAGTGGAAGTGGAACAGTTGTGCGGAATGAAGACCACCATCGTTCCGATCATCATAGGCACAACTGGCGTCGTCCTGAAAGACCTCAAAGGACATGTCAGGATGCTGGAGTGTGAAATATCACTAGATATCCTCCAGCGTACAGCAATCTTGGGCACGGCCAGCATCCTTCGCCGTGTCCTTCAGAATTAAGACGAGTATGAGGTCTGGGATGTGGTTCATCCCCCCTCATATCTCCAAATACCGGCAGGTGCCGTGGAAGGATTTATATATATATATTATTTATTTATTTCTCCTTCTAAGTTCTCGCAAAAAAAAACATTCGCCAATGCACGAAAAGGGAAATAACCGCTATCTGCAGATGCAAAATCGACTCGAGCACCGCTTGAAGCGAATGCCGCAGAATGATTGCCGTGCATTTCTCGTGGGAATAATTCTATCCATGTTATCTGCCCACGATCAGATTACGAGTCCATGCTTGCGGGCCGTAAAATCAGAAATGATCGTGTTTACATCGCAGATTTTTCACGAATGTCTTTCGGGGTTCTTCTGCGCATCGATAGATAATGAACCGTAATTAGCGGTACCTCAAATTAACATTCGGTTTTTTTCTCACAGAAATGAGAGCAAAAGAAATGTCATATTAAAAATTCACGCGCGTGGCGAAATTCACTGAAAAAAAAAAATTTAACCGTATCTAGAAACAAAGGCTGAGATAAAAAAAAATAATCGGCAGATATCGCGGAAGAGATAAGAGGACCGCGCGATAACAGGCGGAATGGCAGCGAGAATTTCCTCGTCCACTGCCACGAGTGGAAACAGACGCGTAGAAAGTGCGTGCCGACGAGATGGAGGGCAGATCGGAGGCTCTTTCCTCGCCAGGTAAAATCCATGGGGCGACCTGGGAGGAGGGTTGGGTATGGTGCGTGTACGGTTCCACGCCTTTTTTTTCAGGGGGACGGATACTTGCGGTGATGGGGACGTTTTTTGTGGTTCTCCTTCTCGTTCTCGTGTTGCTTCTGTCTCTCGTTCATCACTCCATCACGTATTTGGGTTCGTTGCGATCGAGTTCCTCGCGGGCCGCTTTTCGGAAGGTGCTCGACGCGGTGACGACCTTCGATCGGCCTTTTCAGGTCCTGCTCGAGACGGGCCGGACGGGGCTCGGTCGTGCTTCGGGAGATGCGACACGGAGCACGACGGACGCTTCCCCTGTCAGTGCGACGACGGATGTCTGATCCGGGGCGAATGCTGCATGGACTTCTACTTGAGTTGCGATGGGTCGTCAGGTTCGACGGTTGCCCGAGATTTTTTTTCCTTCGTCGTCGGGTGGATTCGTGATTCGTACCACTCCTTTTTAGGACCGGTTACGGACGATGAATTAAGGGCCTTTGCGGAATTCCTGCTGGAAATGGACCAGAACAACGTGGGAAGACTCCTCAAGGTCAACCTTCAAGGTCACATCAGCGAGACCGGAGAAGACGCAGCACCTGGACCGTAAGTACCAAACGCCTCCTTCGCAATAGAGAGAAATCCGAGAAATCGACCACGTTTCCAGTCTCTTTGCGGGCAAATTGCCCGACGAGGTCGTCTCCATCGAGACCGTATCGAAGATGATGGCCCTTTTTAACAACTACAAGCCGAACACGACCGAGCCGGAGAACGAGACATCGGAAGAAAAGATGTGGCAATCGTTCCTCGACTCCGTCATCTCAACTCCCATCGTAAAATCCGCTCATAATTTCCTCGTGCAAAAGGGTGAGTTTCCCCTCCTCAGACCAACCAACGACGAAGAAAATCGAAGCCAACTGACGATCGACCCGCCCCAGGAGCGATCCAGGACGACGAAGCCGCCTTCGAGGCGCGGCTGAGAGCGATGTGGTTCGACATGTACCCGAGGGTCAACGGCACCAGCCCGGGCTCCAGCGGGTTCGAGCACGTCTTCATGGGGGAACAGAGGACAAACTCCGTGATCGGGTTCCACGGCTGGCTTTTTTTCTACGCGCAAGAACAGCAGGGACGCATGGACTATCTCGGATACAAGGCCTTCAGGAACCTCACCGACAAGGTCTGCGGATGTTCATTCCCTCGTCGATTAATATCAGACCCTCTTCGACGATGAAAATTCCCCCAGGGCATCTTGCTGGAAAATTCCTTCAACTGGGACGGGAAGAAGAAGCCCATCAGCAGCATGTTCATCGGCGCCAGTCCCGAACTGGAGATGGCCCTCTTCACGGTCTGCTTCGTCGCACGGCCCGGTCTCTCCTGCCCCATCAGACTCGGCGGGGAAGGACTTCACGTCGAGACGCACGTGATGGAGTACGCCGGAGAAAGCCACGTGGGAACTGCATTTTTCAATATTTCCGGTTGATCGTCCTTCGAAATACACTTATTTAAAACTCGGTCGTTCGCCGAATCGCTCGCCATGTCGAACCTCGAGCTGAAATCAGCGGTAGAATCCCGTGGTATCGCGCTTCAAGAGCCACGGCGATTGAACTATTTTATTTTTTTTACAATGACAATGGAACGACGTCATTTTCCCTCTGCGCCCTCATCTATGTTGCTCGCGAACCCGTCGGCAGCGGTATCTTCTGATTTCGTTATCTGTTCCCATTGCTCAGGAATTTGCGTCCCGACGCCTGATTTCCTCGAGTTTCGTTGCTCCTGCATCTCAACAACGTGGCACGAGAAGAAAACATGTCGCGTTCTTGAAATCGTCAGTAATCTTTATATTTAAACGGACGATTTTTTTTCTTGCTAAGAAGTTTGTTTTCTTATCAATTCACGGAGTAAATTATACATGATTTATTCGCAAATTCGGTTCTGTACCGAAAGGATTTGAACTTAGAGTCATTTCGGTGGGGTTTTTTTTTTTTGCTCTTCAGCAGCCATTGTTATAAGGATAAGTCTTCTTTGCACCCTAACAGTGGAGCCGTCGCGGTAGTTGAAGTGAGACTCAGTAAGGATTCATCATCGATTTCCCGCTTCCAAGCCCAGGTTATACATCTTAGAAGAGATCTAGACGTAATGGACTTCTTCGCCTGCCTTTCGCGGTTTGCAGCTGCAGCGACGATGTGCTCAAGTCGCTCAGAAAATTCTTGGAAATTAGGATGCTTCAGCAACTCTTTCTCGCTCATAAGAAAACTCCAAAGTCCGAGGTGCATGTGAGTTACAGCGTTTTTCACTCGACTGCAACATCTGGGAAGCAATTCCCATGCACCGGTCGAGTGAAAAATGCCTGGCTCGAATGACAAATACTGCATTCATTTCCTTCGTGTAACGAAAGTCTTCGAAATCCTGCACAGCAAAGCAGAAACGTATAGTCAGGAACACATTTTGTACGTTATGAGGTACAAACGTGTGTCGTAAAATACGTTCGTTGAAAAGGTACAGAAGGTACACATGTGTACCTTTCTTATCTCTCTTCACATCGGGCTTATAAATGACACGAGATACTGTATATTATGCGCATTCATGATACTCGCCAG
>CAJPEV010004079.1:0-25081 GCA_905338385.1 Darwinula stevensoni
AGAAAACTTCAGACTTTGGAAGTAAATGCCCTTGGGGGCACAAATTTCAAAGGGTGATGTTTTCAAGTAATTTTTTCCCCTCAGTTAAACTGATGAACATGGAAAGCTGAAACCTGGCAAGAATGTGACTGCTGACGCACTGAGCTCAAATATCACATGTCGAATTTCCAAAATATATATTTCTTTTGTTTGGGGCATATTTCTTGGGGATGTAACGTTTTCACAGAATTTTTCATATTCCAGCGAATCGGCAGAAATAGAAAAATAGCAGCTGGTGCACACATAACCGACGTGATGTTGAATTCAGGAAAAATTCAACTTTTCTTGTGCGTCTCCTCAGAACACAGCTTTTTGTTGGGTTGCTTTTTCCAAATAATATTTTTCCGCCAGCAAAAAGGGGGAACGTATAAGGCTGAAACTGGGTGGCATGGAGTTCTCTGAGTCTACATTTCAGAAGAAATAAAATATTCGATAAAACCCTTCAGGGCACTTTTTTCAGTCCCATTTTCCTGAATATTTTTTTTATCCAACAGGCAGAGAATTTAAACTTCACTCAGTAGTACCTGTTTGATGGCTGAGTACAGGAAATATCCTACATTTGAAATATGCCCCTCTTAGTGTAGATTATAGGAGGTAAGTATTTCCAAATGTATTCTCCACCCTTACAAAAAGGGGCACATGAACAGATTTCAAGTTAGGCACACTTATAACCATAAAAGTAATGATTTTGATTTTAAAAAAAAACAAGACTTTCGACCCCATATGTCACGTACATCAATGGGGACGTACTTTAAATACGTGTTTCCCATTTCGCAAAAAAATGAATGAAATAATCACTATCTAAGGTAATGAAGCGCCAAAGGCGCGACCATAGCGAGTTTGTTTGCCCGAAGGGCAAACAAACTTGTTAGTACAGTATATATTCTGCGTTCGAGCTCGAGTGTGTTTATGCATTTCGTTGATGCAAAGATGATTCTTGAATTCGAAACTACGAAAGTATATATAGACATGATATCGGACTCGAAAGAGGAATAATACATTATGAGTAAGTAAACTGGAGACAATGGGCATAAAGTTTTATTCCTTGAATCGGGTCCGGCCGGACCACGAAGCTCTGCAGCAATTAGGATTTTGGGTCATATGTGTGATGAAAATTGAATTGGGCGCATCTGGTCGGATTCCGAAAACTCGACCGCTGATGGGCACTAGCCAGAATATACATATTTGACGAAAGCAACAGCAACTTGGCACCACGACCACAAACTCGTCTCATCATCGTTAGGATATGTTTAGCAGGATGGGGCATCAGAGGATGCATTAAAATGACTATTTTCAGGTCCATTTCCTTTTTGGGGGTGCTGCCCTGTTTTGTGCCTACGTGGTATGGGCATGTGGTTTAGGCATTTCTTTAGCCTGGGCTGTTAGACATTTATTTTTCAGTCGGACGAACTTGATGACAATCCTACATCAATCACGATGAAAAAGATTTATGTAACTGATACACTTTTATTAATTTTAGTTATTGATTAGATTCGACGATTTGGTACATGGTACTCAACATAGAATGTCAGGTGATTTTCCGAAGAAACACCAATAACGTTAACAGAACATATTGTTTCAAGCTAATCCTTATGTAAAGCAAAAATGACTGACCATGTGGTGCTGACCGCCAGGCGCTTGATCGTCCATTCTCCAAGCTGAATTTAATGCGTCGGGCTGCAGGGCGAGAAGTTATAGCAAGAGACAAGTTTATTTTGACTCATCAGCCACAGTGACAACCAGCAGAACACAAAGGGGGAGGACGTTTACTGACGCTGATGCGATATCGACAACAAGAGAATACACTCGAGGGAAATATGGATAGCACTATGTTATGCTTTGTTTTTGCGTACGTAGCACTTTTAGTTGGTAATATTTTTCCGAGGTTTGGAGGTGTGAAACCTCAGGATTGTTTTTCTATGGCTCTTACATTGTTAGGCTATCCTTTAACACTTTCGCTGCCATACGACCCGCCGGCGGGTCGGACAGGTCCTTTCTACCAGATCATACGACCTGCCGACGGGTGGTTTGCATTGCTTTGCGTGATACGATCTATTGACCTCTTCCTTTCATCTTACGAATTTCATCGTCGCCTTCTGATGAGGTCAATTTTAAATAAAATTGATGGTGTTTCATTTCTCATGTCTTTTTTACAATGTACTCAATATAAGCATATATCCGTATAAGGGTAAAGAGGAAATTACTTCTTCCTCATTCCTGCGTATAGGGCATATTACGGGAGTCTTTATGTATAGTACAGTATGTAATACGGGAGTCTTTATATATAGTACAGTATGTACGTGGATATATCAAAAAGGTCCAGAACCGGTTTTCATATGAGCAAACTATGTGCAGACGCTCTGTTTCAGAATGATCCCTTAACAGTCATTGCGGACAAGCTCAGTTTCGTCATTACGGCTTGTCGATTGCCGCCCCATGCGTTCATCATCTCCAGTGGATCCCCACCTTTCACGGAATCGCTTATGTCATGCACACCAGAATTAGGATTACTTTTGCCTCAGGATAACGGCCTCCAAATAATGGCTTGGCAGCGAAAGTGTTAAGCATACGTTCTGCAAGGCTTCCATAGTTCAGCTGCCGTTGGCATTGCAAGAGATTCTTAAAGGCTCGATCTCCTCCACGAGGGAGGCAATGTTGCAAGATGTAGGCACATTTTAACGGGAGACTTATTCTCCTTGGCTAAATCATATCTACAATTTTCTTTCGTCACCAGTCAATAAGAATTGCATCGATGTCGATCAACTCGACTTTATTTGCGTGAAGTTGCATGACTTCGGTGGTCTCCATTGAGGAGATATTGCCGTGTTTTCAAGAAATAATTTCCTCCTGGATGAATAGTAGGGATGAAGAGACTTGCTTAGCTTTTTCCAAGTCGCTCATTGCAGACTTCCGAAGTCCTTTGGACGGAAGTGGCGTCAAACGTTTCATGTCCTGTTCGGTACAGTTGTTTTCCACTTTCACCAGTCGTGACTCAATCTAATTGCAGAAGACAGGTTTTAAAACTTGAAATGACATGCATCTCTGACACGTTGTTCACAGTTCAGATTTTCATTCGAGTTAGCATGGTCTAGGGTGCTACTCTCACGACCTTGGGCGTAAATGTTCAGGGTTCAGGTTTCACTTCCTTTTCTTCATTTCGCAAAAGAAAAAGATCTTTTGTAGGGAAGCATTTCCTTAATAAAAATAAGGAAGACTAGGTACTACTAGACTAGGGAGGCTTTGAGTCGTACTCCATCTCTAGCCGATGGCTAGAGATGGAGTACATTTCTCGAAAGAGGGAGCTGTAGCAGTCGGATTGGCTATCATGAAGGAAAATGAGCTTTTTCAGGGTTTTAGATTGGGGGGGGGGCGAGGATTNAGTCGGATTGGCTATCATGAAGGAAAATGAGCTTTTTCAGGGTTTTAGATTGGGGGGGGGGCAAGGATTCACGAGCAAGGGACAGCCACTAAGAGTAGCTTTAGACCGCCACGTACTGGTGTGCAGGAAAGGCAGGGAAGAGTCAAGTGTCTCTACGCGAATGCACGCATCTTACGTTATAAACTAGACGAGCTCAAGGGGAGGACAGTGGAAAACGGTTTCGGTGTCATTGGAATAACCGAGACTTGGGGTGGTTCTCACATTTCAGATAAGGAATTCGAGATCGAAGGGTACGACATCTTGCGGAAGGATAGGCTCGGCAGAAAGGGGGGAGGAGTCATGTTCTACGCTAAAACTGTACTGTGTTTTCGCGTCAGAGAAAATTCCGCCAGCTAACTGTGGACCAATCGAACACTTACAGTGTGAGTTTGGTGAGGTAAGTTGTCCATTTCATGTCATTTTTACGCAAACTATTGTCAATAAAATGTCAATATGTTTCCATAAATGTCACTTCTGTGATACGTAAACGGTGATATAAAATTAACGTCAATTTTACGTAAAAGTTGACATTCCCGTTTGCATTCCAAACAGCATGTTTACATTCATTTTATATGAGATTTATGCTAATTTTCCCCTGGCATTCATGCGTATTTATAGAGTCAATCAGTACCATTGAAGAGAATTGATATACTGAATCTCCTATTCCTTTAGGTTCCTAGAACTTTAGGGTGGTTGGAAGAGTACACGAGTACTCATCCTCACCAGCACTCAAGAGTACCAAAGTGATCTACTGCTTCCTCCTCCTGTACTGGAACCTCGGGAGGAGGAGTAGATGTTCAATGGAGCTCTCTTCCTTTCAGGATAGATATGCAGTACTTGTGGGGCTGGTATTCTACTCTTCCCTAATCCCGTGCACTTCTGTAATAAACAGCTTAACTTCAGCATTTAATGATTCCCTGAGCCATATATTTTTAAAAATATGTAATAATTTAATGTTTTCTATCTAATATATATAGACGATCATGACTGACTGACGCTAATTCTAACCATGTTCTAGAGAAGTTAGAAATCTGAAACTCGGTACACATGTACCTACTGGGATGCAGAGTTCAGAAAAAGTACGACTGTGGAGGTATATGCCCTAGGGGTACACATTTTGGGGGGATATGTTTTCAAAGAAATATGTTGAGACGGATTAGGATGGCATCAGTGGCAGGTCTGGACATGTTGGGTTCGGTGGTGTAGTGGTAACATTCCTGAGCGGTAATCAGGAGGCCCGGGTTCAATTCCCGCCCATTCCTTGGCGTTCTTTCGGCCTCATATGCCTTCCAAGCCGCGTTACCCATTCCCCCTCCATAATAATATTTTTACTCTTGTAAAACGGAGCGACATGGAAACATGAAATTTGGCATGGACGTGACTACCGAGACGATGAGTTCAGGAAAAATGTAAAATGTAAGATCCATGCCCGGTGGGGGCTTATTTATAGGGGCCGACGTTTTCACGCATTTTTTTTTTGCCCTGACGTATTTAGCTGGTGTGGAAAGAGGAAACTACCTATTGGGATGCTGCGGGCATAAAAATTTCAGACTTTGGAAGTAAATGCCTCAGGAGCACACATTTCAAAGGGATATGTTTTCAGATAATTATTTTGCATCAGTTAAACTTATGAACAAGAAAGATAAAACTTTGCATGAATGTGACTACTGAGACAAGGAATTACAGAAAAATATTAAGTCTCGATACATCCCCTGGGGAATTTTTTCGAAGGACTATATTTAAACAAAGATTTTGTCGTGGCGAATTGTACAGAAATGGAAAGGTGAAACTTGGCACACGTATACATGACATGCTATTATTATTATTGAGTTGAAGGATTATTCAGCTTTCATAGTGCATCCCCTCCTGGCATAGCTTTTGTGTGCGTCGGCTTTTCCAAACATGTTTTTTTCACCAGCGAAAAGGGCAAACGTATAATGTTGAAACTTTGTGGACATGTAGTTCTCTGAGGATTGATTTCGGTAAAAGAAAAATGTATTCGGTTAAAACGCCAGAAGGCACACATATCGCAAAAGGCGTATTTTCTCGATCCAACAAAACAAAGGGCGCTAGAAAGTTTAAACTTGCCAAAGAAGAACCTAATGGATAGCTGAGTAAATAAAAAAATTATATTTTTTATTATATATAGGGGATCGTGAGTAACTGACTGATATAAGTCGCTATTCGCATGCTGAGTTCATGGAAAATTCTACTTTGATGATGCATGCCATAAGCGCACACCTTTTCGGGTAACATGTTTTCAAATAGTTCTCTTTGCTTCAGTAAAACGGAGACATATGGGAAGCTGTATCTTGGCAAGAACGCGACTGGGGAAGCACTGAGCTCATATGTCAAATCTCAAATTTCCAAAATATTTTGGGGTGCAAATTTCTTGGGGACGTAACATTTTCATGTAATTTCTCATATACCAGTGGATCAGGCAGAAATAGAAGAGTAGCAGCTGGCGCACGCATAAAGGACATGATGTTGATTTAAGGAAAAATTCAAATTTTGGTGTGCGTGTCCTCAGAGCACAGCTTTAGGGTGTGTCGCTCTTCCAGATACACATTTTTCGGCCAGCAAAAAGAAGAAACGTATAAGGCTGAAACTGGGTGGCATGGAGTTCCCTGAGTCAACACTTCAGAAGAAATAAAATTTTAGTTAAAACCCATCAGGGCATTTTTTTAGTCCCATTTTTCTGATTTTTGTATGATCCAACGAAACAAAGACAGAACATTTAAACTTCCCTCAGAAGTAATTGTTGGAATGGCTGAGTCCAGGAAAAATCCAACTTTTGAAATATGCCCCCTTAGTGTAGATAATAAGAGGGAAGTATTTCAAAATGTATTCTCCATCCTTACAATAAGGGATACATGAAAAGGTTTCAAGTTAGGCACACTGGACATAATAGAAGTAACGATTTTGATGAAAATTTAAGGCTTTTGTCCCCATATATCACGTATTTCAATGGAGACGCACTTAACGTGATTGCCATTTCGCAAAGAATAAATGAATGAATCACTATCCAAGGTAATGGAACGCCGAATGCGCGACCATAGCGAGTAGCGAGTATATATATACTCGCTAGTATATATATATTCAAGGAGTGCATAATAATAAGTAGAAGGATGGTAAGAAAACCTGATACTACATCAGGAAACCCATTACATAATAGTAATTGTAGGATGCAGGAAACAAGGGTTCCATCTATTGAGGAATCTTGGTACTGCCACTGCAGGATGGTCAGCTAAAGTTTCAAATGGATGTTGTGGTGTTAATTTTTCAAAAACATATCATGTATTTCACGTCAGATAGAGTGACGTCTAGTTGATGTAAAATACACGTTCACTTTGGAAAAATGCTCCCTCATCGCTCGTATTGAAGTGAACACCTTGAAGTTCTTCGCCAGGCCACTAGATGGAGGTAAGGGTCTCGCTTTTCTCACAGTACACAAAAGTTCCCTTCCCTCTTTCCCTGGAATCGTCACTCGCAAGATTGTTTAGTACCTCGACATATGTCTCGCCTCGTCTCATTATAGGAATCAATAAACACGGACATGCCATCATTTGTTATCCACATATTCAAGAAATATTCATGGAGTCCAGGTCAAAGACGAGCTCATGTTCCTATTGAGAACCCTTTTGGAAGGTGTAAGAATTTATCCGCATAGAAGATCTAGAATATAAGGAAAGTGTCAGTGGACTTCATTTAACCATACTTCAATTAAACGAGGTAATGAAGGACTGATATCCCGGACACTTCACGGAACCTATAAAAGATGTTACACCCTCTGACGTGTGCTGTAATCAGTACAGTCAGTGGTAGGTCAACGCCTGTACGAGAGCGAAAGCGACACAAAGTATATATGAGAATTTTTGTATTTGCATGACATCCCTATCACTTTCTGATGGGAGTGTTTTTACTCACGGAGGAGGAGAGCAATTTTACTCATTGGTGATAGAGTAAATTCCCTCCATTCCCAGAGTGAAAGGGAGGTGAAACTGGAGTTTGCTGTTTTAGTTTCTTTTTTGAGAAAAATCGCTCCCCTTTTTCCAAGAGTGTATATTAGAATACGCTAAGGAGATTCGTGGTAGGTGTAGCCTTTGGCCTACACAGCTTTTGCCCCTTCAAGGACATGGGCTAAGTAGCCCCTGGGGCCTACATGCCTTTCTTTTTCCGGATCATCGGCTTGGTAGCTGATAGGCCTATGACCCTTTCCCTTTCCATTTCATAGGCAGGGCGCGTTTCGTGATTCCTCCATTCGACTAATTTTGCTTACAAGCCTGTGCCTTTGCAGGACCTAAGATGGTTAAGGTGTGCTGAATAGCTTAGCAATATGTGATGTGATGCGCCTGCGTAAGAGAAACGGCGAGGCTGCGTAGGTCTGCACTGACCAATGAGCAAATTAAAGATATCAATGATGAGATGAGATGTGCATTAATTGCAGAGCAACATCAGGCTGTTAACGCTGCATGGTGAACAGCACGTGTACGCGGCAAAACTTAAACCCTACTCGAGTTGCGTTGGTTAGGACGTTCAACGTCATTCCAGCCGTTTCACATAATCGCGACCCAATGCATGTTGAAAGCTTTGTTGGACACTGCAACTGGGCAATTCATTTCGAGCCGGAGAAGGGTAAACTTCGGCAAGATTGTTCGGCAAGATGTTGAACTCCAATGGGTTCGAATGGTACACTGTAACATGATCATGACGATCATGTTACAGTGTACCATTCGAACCCATTGGAGTTTCCACTGATGGGGAATATGAAAACGCCCGCAATTTTCGTGAGTTTAATAGACAGTACAACAGCACGAACGTGTCCGCTTCTATTCGGTGCAACAATTGTTGACATTATCGATAATGTTCCTAACTGCTTCTAAATATCTGGTGAAGTCTACTGGGCGATCCATATGAGCTCATCGTGGGTTTACCAGGCGATTATATTGCAAGTAATAAGGTGAACGAGCTGTTTGGGCAACGACATAGGTTCTGCGATGCTGAAGTGAGAAGCAAAGTCGCTCATCCTGCCAACGTCAATTCCCTATCGAGCTAACCTACGGTATAACTATGAACGAATCTCAGGGACAGACATTTGATGAAGTCGGATTACTATTTCCGGAGACAGTTTTTCCTGTACTTAGCTATCTAATAGGTACTTCTGAGGGAAGTTTAAATTCTATGCCTGTTTCGCTGAATAAAAAAAATTCAGGAAAATGGGACTGAAAAAAGTGCCGTGATGGGTTTTAACGATTTTTTTTTTCTTTTGAAAAGTAGACTCAGGGAACTCCATGCCACCCAGTTTCAGCCTTATGCGTTTCCCCTTTTGGCTGGCGGAAAAAAATTATTTGGAAAACGCAGCCCAACAGAAAGCCGTGCTCCGAGGAGACTCACAACATAAGTTGAATTTTTCCTTAATTCAACAACACGTCGGTTACGCGTGAACCAGCTGTTACTTTTCTACTTCTGCCCGATTCGTTGGAATATGAAAAGTTCTGTGAAAACGTTACATCCCCAAAAAATATGAACCCCAAACATATTTTGGAAATTTAACGCTTGACATTTGACCTCAGTGCGTCAGCGGTCACGTTCTTCCCAAGTTTCAGTTTTCCATGTGTCTCGTTTGATTGAAGTAAAGAGAACCATTTGAAAATATGTTCCCCGAGAAGGTGTGCCCCGATGGCATGCATCACTAAAGTAGAATTTTTCCTGAACTCAGCATGCGAATAGCGACTTATGTCAGTCAGTGAGCTACTCACAATACTCTATACTTAATACAAGTATAAGTTTTTCTTTGCTCAGCTATGCCTCAGGTACTTTTTTTTGCGAAGTTTAAACTTCCTAGCGCCCTCTGTTTTGCTTGATCTGAAATTTCGGGTAAGTACGCCTTTTGCAAGATATGTTCCCCTGAGTTTTTTTTAAACAGAAAAGTACCATTTTTTATACCGAAATCCATTCTCCCACAAAGTTTCAATATTATACGTTTGCCCTTTTTGCTGGTGAAAAAACTTGTTTGGAAGAGCCGACCCACAAAAAAGCTATGCCCGAAGGGGATGTACCATGAAAGCTGAATACAAGCTCAACACAATAATATCATGTCACTTATGCGTGTGCCAAGTTTCACCTTTCCATTTCTGTCCGATTCGCCACCTCTATTTTTTTTTCAAAACATTGCCCCTCGAAAAAATCCCCCCATGGGGATGTATCGAGACTTAACATTTTCCTTTAACTCCATGTCTCACTAGTCACATTCATGCAATGTTTTATCTTTCTTCTTCATCAGTTTACCTGATGCAAAATAATTATTTGAAAACATTTTCCTGTGAAATTTGTGCCCCCAGGGCATTTTCTTCCAAAGTCTGAATTTTTCTGCTGCATTCCAATAGGTAGTTATGTACCAAGTTTAATCTTTCCACAATGGCTCAATACGCCAGCAAACAAAAAATACCTGAAAACGTCGGCCCCAAAAAAAAAATTCCCCAAGGCATGAATCTAAAGTTTTGCAATTTTCCTGAGCTAATTTCGGTTGGCACATCTATTCCAGGTTTCAGCTTTCTATGTCTCTCCATTTCACCCAAGCAAAAATTATGTTATGGAGAGGGAATGAGTAACGGGACATGGAAGGCAAAAGAAAGCCAAGGAATGGCCGAGAATTGAACCCGGACCTGATTGCCGGTCATATGTGCTACCATTACACCACCGAACCCGGGACATCCAGTTGACCCTCTGAATGCCATCCTCATATGTCAAAATATATATTTAAAAAAAAACTTCTCCCTCCAAAATGTGTACCCCTAGGGCATGTGCCTCCAAAGTCTGATTTTTCTGAACGCTGCATCCCAAAAGGTACACAAGTACCAAGTTCCAGATTTCTAAACTCTCTGGAACATGGTTAGAATTATCGTCAGTCAGTCAGTCATTCAGTCAGTCACGATCGTCTGTATATATTCGATTCTGGCATAACCACCATGTTTTTCCAGCAATGTGGATCGCAGAACACAGTAAAACTGGTAACGAAGAAAGACATCCCATTTATCCGCTTTGAAATTGCGCGCACTTATCGTAACAAGGAAAACCTTGAAGAATACACACTGTGGAGCACGTTTCTTCTAGAGTCCCTGTAGAGAGCCGATAGCGGAGACGAAATAATGTATACCAGAGACTGACTATGCGGAGTTATTCCCGCACCAGGCCCTTCCCGAGGACTATTTCCCTCTGATAACAGCTTCGTTGAGAGATAAGTTTTCTCCTTATCGTTTATGCCTATGCAATATAGCTGTTATTGCTCTTGCAGAAAACTCCAGATGAATTACGTATGTGGCTTATGTGCATCCCTTATCATTTTGGAATGCGAATGCGAGCAGGTTTCTATGATGGGAGATTCAGATTAGTAGCTGTCACTGGAGTTCCATCTAATGTATACAAACGCAAATTAGCACGCTTTCTGCAACATCTAATATATATAGACGATCGTGACTGACTGACGCTAATTCTAACCATGTTCTAGACATGATGAGAGGCTGAAACTTGGTACACACATAGCTGTTAGATTGCTGACTCCAGAAAAATTCCAACTTTGGGGGTAAGTGCCCTGGGGGCTCATTCCAGGGGGTCTCATTTTGTAAGCCTAGGTCTAACCCTCAGACGGACGCTTAGGCCTAAGCCATTCTCAGGCTTCCCTTGCCTTCAACAAAACGGAAGGAACGTGAGTAGCTGATGGGTTGCCGATTCCAGAGAAAGTCTAACTTCGAATGCCCAACTTTGGGGGTCCATGCCCTGGGGGCACGTTTTGGGGGAGGGGTTGGGGGACTGAGTTCGCAGGCCTAGGCTCAACCCATGGATGGATGCTTAGGCTAATACCACTCCCATACATTTTCTTCCTTCATGGAAGCAGGAGATAAAATAAATAGCTGTATCATTCCACACACTTTCGATGAAGTTTGACATAGAAGGTACGTGCCGTGAGGTGATTGACTTAGCAGGCCAATAGGTAACCCTTGGACAGACGCAGAGACCTACTCGAATCTTGCCCTACCCATTCGCATAGAGGAACTTCTCGGCCCATCTTACCGAGCATCCTTTTGTCTTAACNACTCCATATGTCACGTATTTCAATGGGGACGTACTTCAAATACGTGTTTGCCATTTCGAAAAGAATAAATGAAATAATCACTATCCAAGGTAATGTAGCGCCGAAGGCGCGACCTCGCAAACTCGCTAGTGCAACAATGAACATAGAATTAAAAGTTCCGGAAGCGTGACTGATAGCAAGGAATTAAAATGATTTTGATGATACTAGCAGCCTATGGCCGCCATTGCGGCCCTCTACCATAAACCTCAACTTATTTGTCTCAACTCATCAACTAGCAACAGTCTTAGCCCGATTTCCGCTGCCAAGATTTTAGCTACTATTCACGAATGAATTCATACAAAAATGTCGAGGCACAGCGTGCTACACCTGCCAGTATGCTCAAAAAAAAAATAACCAAACTTAGTTCCAAAATTAGTTCGACATTTGTAAAGCAAGAAAATATTGTAAGAACCATGACGGATGGAGAACCGCAACACATGCAGGAATGACTCTTGGAAATTATAATATATTGAACAAAAATAGTCCCTATTTGACAATCAAAGAATTACTTTCTCATAAACCACATCGTCGGTAACGATGCCAACATCAGTTTTACCTTGCTTCGATCACTCGATAACCTGAGTCTTCGGCGAATCCACAGAGCAAGCTCGTGAACGGGCAATGTACAATCGCCCATGGATGAATAACCACTCCGGAAGTAGTAGTCCGACTCGATCAAACCTCTGTCCCTGAGACTTGCTTATAGTTATACAATAGGCAAGCTCGATAGGGAATCGACGTAAAAAAAAAATCGAACTGTATGCTGCCATCGGATTACATGTCCAGAGAAACTATTGGCAGCAAATAATTGCAGCCACGTAACGCATCCATGATCACCTCGTCTTGTACGACATTTGCGTTCGTATCCCTCACGATCATATGCGTGCCGTTGCAAAGGCCTTTCTAATCAAAATTATTCCGCAGAAGCATTACGATAGCTCTAATTGTAAGGTTTTTGGCGTGGGGAAGGAGACCCTGAGGATTGAGGGTGCTAAGGAATTCAACCGGGAAGTTGACCAGCCGCTGGGCATCATCAACATGATCGTTCTCAACTGTGTCCATACTGTGATAAGTCAGCGTTTCGCCTTCAAATCAGCACGAGACGTCCTCATCAAACGGAAATAGTCATTCTTGAGACACAGAATGGCGCGCTAGTTGCTCACTTCGACATCCGAGACCCTACCCTTATGAAAATCCCACACCATTCAGTTGGTATTGATTGGGTGTAGAAGGGTGCTGAAAAGGTGTTGCATTGTGTTGAAACGGCGTTACAGTGGTATCGTGAAGGTGTTGGATTATGCTGATCTTTCTGTGATCTTTCTTCCCCCTGCACGCTGCTGCCTCGATCCTCCCTCGTCTGTATTTTATTTATATTAGTATTCTATTGGCCTTGTTTGTGCTGGCCTGGTTTCCCGCAAATTTTTAGCACTAGTATGCATGACAACAAAACGAGCATTTGTAACGTTGTAGACGAAAGCAATAACAATTTAAGAACTAAATTTCCGCTTCCTACGTTGTTTGAAATAACTTAAAATTAAATTTGAAAAGTCTAAATGTTCCTGTTTTCGCCAAATTTGACCGCCCATATAACCAGTTTTAAACAAGATACAGAATTGTACATAATATTAAATGATAGAACTTTTAAAGTTATTTCCATTGATATATGACACATACTGTTACTTTCAATTACGGCGTCTGTGAACTTTTTTGAACCTTCGAACATGGCAATTTTCCTCTTGAAATGTATCACCCAAATTCCCAACTACGGGAATCCTGGTGAAACAACCAGACCAGGGTATAACGCACCAGTGACCAATAAAGAGCCATGATTCCAGTTTATATTTGTTTCAAACATTTCAAACATGGCTTGTGTTCCTCAGTTGAAATAATTTCATTATTTTGGTGAAAATGAACAGAATATTTTGTGCCTTAGGTTTCGAAAATCCAGAACAGCATTGAAATATATTTGCTTTCAGCATGAGTAAGTTTAGTTGGTGCAGTATGCTATCTCCAAAGAAGGCGGGAACTGTAGTGATCCTTCAGAAGTCACAAAATGAATGTGAACGGAGGTCTAGTCTTTCCGTCGTCTTATGAATCATGGTTTGGGAACTTTTCCTGGGGGAAGTTGAGAGTCCAATCATTTTGACGGGTTCGGCGTTCAGGAACACGGCCTCAAAATCCTTAACATTGAATTACAGACAATGAAGTACCTCATGCGAAATTCTGAACCTGGCAGGAAGTTTTGACCGTCAACTCCATTATGATTTTACCACATTGGTCAGGTGAATATCGAAATGTTCTGAACTTGTCATGTAGCATTAAATTATTTCGCCATCACCCATTGGCTTGAACCTGTTATACGAACGACTCCCAGGGGTGCGCGCTGCTGTGACATGGCGGGATTGGAGCAACTGCCGTGTTTTGTCGACGTCTTCTCTTTTAATCCATAGAACTTCCATTGTTGGACAGTTTTCGGATGCCCATCTGCGAAATAAGATGGAAGTAATGAAATTCTCCTGAAATGACCATTTTCACGGAATGCCCAGTCATTCTATGCCCATGTGCAGTATGGTTTTTGATAACCAATGGTCTCTCACTTATATTCTTCGATTTTTTTACTTATGAAGTGAAATTACTCTAAGAAATATGTTGAATGATAACAAACCTTACCAAACATTTCATCCATTGAAGTTGTAAAGTGTCCATCTAATAATATATCTAGTCACCGAGGCAACAATAGTTCCTCCAGCTACATTGATCTACAGGTTTACCATAAGTATATCTCTAGATTTTAGGGAAATACGTTTACTTACTGGTGAAGGTCATGTGGAGTTCGAATTTGATTATTGGCCGTGCGTTGACGACTTGCCCTTGCAGCATTTCTCTTGATGTTTCCTCCCTCACCATCACAAGCACTTTTTCCATGGGAAGTTCCAAAAAAATGACAGTCTGCATCCGTCCCAAAATATTTTTTATGTCGAACAAGGTTTTGGAGGTTCTTTTTTTTCTGATATTGGCTTGATGCACTGTCACTGAAGTAATTGATCTTCTTGAGGTTTGGCAGCAAGATTTTGAGTTTCTCGATTACTTCAGCTTGAAAGCAATACACTGTGTTGTTCACGTGATGAAGCTCATCGCTGACGACCACAAAACTTTTGTGCTTTAGTGCGCCACTTTCGCTGTTATAGGCGACAAACGGATGCACAGAAGCTTGGGAATCATCCCAATGAAACCCTTGTGGAGAATCTTGCAGCAGAAATGAATAATTTTCAGGAAAATTTAAAACAGGACGCATTCAGTTCTTTCCTCCATTTCATTCTTCAAGGTCGTCAGAAAAGAAGCTTGACCTTTGCATGTGGAGTGGTGCTTTTTCAATTTCATGATTTGTTCATCAAATTCTCCTGGAAATTGTCTACTGGTTCAACATGATATTTCAATGTTGTACGGTCAAGTGAGACCCACTGCTTGAAAAGTACTTCATCAATGTCCTCAAATGTCTCTTGGGAATGAAAGTAATTTTTCAACATGGTCATTCCTGGACAGGTCTTGCAATTTCCAAACATGCATTCCATCTTGTCAATGGAACAAACAGTACGGGCCATTAAATCCTTGTAGTCCTGCTTGACTGAGACAGCTGTCAGCATGAGCTTGATGTTCTGATGGTGCTTGCAAATACATACTGCATGAGTTCCGGGTGAACCCGGCAAGATGCACCATCGTGGACGTAGATCTGCAAACGTGGAGAAGCCAATGTGGACGTCAGGATATTGCTCCTTGAAGACTTGTGAATTTCCTTGAGGTTGGCTAAGAGCAAACGTTTTTGCTTCTCTGCCCCACCACGTATAATCGAGACAGCATCATTTACTCCCGCGCATATCCTACTGATATATTCCTCTTCGTAGAAGTTCTGCACTAGGAGAACCTTTTCCTCTGAAAGGGGTTTCCCTTCTTTGCCGAAGGCTTGCTCAAAATTCCGTGCTCTTTCACATTAATCCGGGCTTTCCTGATTTGGCGATGCGATGCTCCGAAGAAACCATGGACTTTGTTAAGAGACCAACTCGGCGGAATGAGAGTTAGGACTTGGAATTTTTTTTCTTTGAGTGACATTGAATATTTCTTTGAGCATGGTCATAAGATCATTGAATTCTACATCTTGATTCGAAAGCACATCAACTGTCGATGGCCATGCAGGTGGATCTATTAACACTTCCAACTGTTCGCTGATCTTTCCTGCCACATGAGATGCTACCTTCCTGACTTTTTCTTTCCCATATGAAACACGCTTGTCCCATGGCCGGTTCCTTTTCAAAGGAGACTGTTCAAACACTTCTAAGGACTTGTTCAAATCAGTTAAACCTTCATTACTCGCGAATGACGACTCCAAATTTTCTGACTGACTTGAAGTCAAGGGAGGAAGTGATATGGAGTCACTTCCAGGCGGGAGAGTACAGGTGGATATTTTAACAAAGCATTTTGCACAAAGTTTCCTACCAGGAATGAGACCAAGAGCTGGTATTTTTGGCAAGGTTCAGAAGGATAACCCGACTTCCCTTCACATTTTTTTGTGAATTCTGAAAGGATCACTACATTTCCTTCTTCCTTTGAATATAGCACACCGCACTAAACAAACTTGCTCATGATGAAGGCAAATAATTTTAAATGCAGTCCTGGATTTTCCGGACCGAAGGCACAAAACCTCCTGTTCACTTTCATCCAAAGAATTACAGTCTTTCAACTGAGGAGCATATGCCTTTCATATGGAGTTTGTTTTATGGCATTCATCTAACATTTGAAAGGAACTAGGTTCCATTGTGAAGTCAGATTCGCCTGAAAATGTATATGCAGGCGTTTTAAGGTAAGCGAAATTTCCGCCATGAAAAGCCCATGAAAATATGAAATATTATTTTGTAATGTTTGAGACTAGTACAAAATGGAATCATGGCTATTTACTGGTCACTGGTGCGTTATACCCTGGTCTGGTTGTTTCACCAGGATTCCCGTAGTTGGGAATTTGGGTGATACATTTGCCATGTTCGAAGGTTCAAAAACCTCACAGACGTCGTAATTGAAAGTAACAGAATGTGTCATATATGAATGGAAAGAACTTTAAAAGTTCTTTCATTTAATAATATGTACAAGTCTGTATCTTGTTTAAAACAGGTTATATGGGCTGTCAAATTTGGCGAAAATAGGAAAATTTAGACTCTTCAAATTTAATTTTAAGTTGTTTCAAACACCGTAGGAAACGGAAATTTAGTTCTTAAATTGTTATTGCTTTCGTCTACAAAGTTACAAAAGCTCGTTTTGTTGTCATGCATACTAGTGCTAAAAAAGTGCGGGAAAAATTTTGGCAATTTTCACCATTTTTGAAATTGTGCAACTCAGTTTCTGATGGCCGTGGGGGAATATGCATTTAATAATGCGATTCTACGTTGCATCAGCTTTAACTTGAGTCCAAAAACGTTTTTCTAGCTTGAGCAGTAACAAAGATAACCCTTTAACCCTAAAATTCACTTTTCTTCTTAGGGGCAAAGTTTGAAGCCGCATATATCGAAAAACCTTAGAGCCGGAGAGCCAATTATTTGGCTTTTTTCATAACTCTTGATTGCCAACGCGCAATAATTTTTTCAAGTAAATAGGAGTCTAAAGCGCAACCACCCCTTGATCACTTGGGCTGGAATGCCTCAGGTATCAGGCAAGGGAAGACCTCGCGTCAATCCCTTCTTGGATTGTTTGGAGGGAAACTGCATCCATTTTCGATGGATCAATTAATCGGAATAACATGGACTCAGACGAACCTGTCTCCAGGTGTCTTTCTATTATGACACTCTGGTGAATGACGCCCAGGGGAGGGGGGAGGAAGTTCACGGAAATCTGCGAATAGATCTTTTCTGCTTCCGTCTCTTCGTCTTTGTGGACGGCAGGTCTGCATGAATCGTTCGAATGCAATTTTTTAAACACAAAAATTCCGCGAAGTCCCGGAATTGACCCGGAAAGTTCAGAATTCTCAGAAAATATATGTAAATGGGAATGTTGTTCCCATACTATTAGGTTGAGGCATAAGTTCTGACCCTCTATGACCTATGCTTAGAAATTTGACTGTCATTTTCTGATGTAAAATTCTGGCAGCTATTGCGTTTTGTACTTGGTTGCCGGTTGTCAGCCTAGTATTTTGATACCTCATTTGCCACAAACCGTTTATTGTATCGCTCCATTTTTCAGCACAATGATTGACAGAAATGTTTACTTCCACGCCCTCTTACTTTACGCGTACCATCGCAAGCTGACCGCGACCGCTGCGTACCGAGAACTGCTGGAAACGTACGGTGAAACTGCTCCAAGTCTTTCGACTTGCAAGCGATGGTTCAAGAAATTCGCCTCTGGGAGCGCCGACATTGATGACAACCCCCGCTCTGGACGACCCGCTGAGCTGAAGAATGAAGATCTGCAGCAGCTGCTCGATGAAGACCCGGGCCAATCTTCACGGCAACTTGGACAGCAGCTCGGATGCGACCAAAAAACCATCATCAGACATCTCCACGACCTCGGCAAGGTGCGCAAACAAAGCATTTGGGTACCCCACGAACTCAACGAAGAAAACAAGGCTCANCATCAGACATCTCCACGACCTCGGCAAGGTGCGCAAACAAAGCATTTGGGTACCCCACGAACTCAACGAAGAAAACAAGGCTCAACGGCTGACGATTTGTGCTTCACTCCCGTCGCGCCAAAATAGCGAGTCGTTTTTGGGTCGGATTATTACGGGAGATGGGAAGTGGGTCAGCTACGACAACGTCACTCGCAAATGGCAGTGGTTGGACGCGGACCAGACAGTCACTTTGACGCCGAAAGCCGAGCTGCACCCGAAGCGCCACCCTATGTGCATTTGGTGGGACCGGCACGGCGTGATCCATTTTCAGCTGCTCCAAAAGAACCAGCCAATCACGGCGGACCACTACTCCAACTAGCTTCAACGCCTTTACGAAGAATTGCGCAGAAAACGTCCAACACTGATCAACCGAAAGGGCGTCATTCTCCAGCACGACAACGCTCGACCACATGTCGCGAAGGCGACCAAGGAAAAGATCAAGGAGCTCGGATGGGAAAAGCTGCCTCATCCACCGTACTCTCCGGACATAGCGCCATCGGATTACCACCTGTTCCGGTCTCTGCAACACCACCTCGCCGACAGCTGCCACAAAAACTACGACAACCTTCGTCAAGACCTGGCCACGTTCTTCGAGTCTAAGCCAGCCGAGTTCTACGAGCGAGGCATCGACCAACTGCCCGAGCGCTGGACGAAGGTCATTGAACACAATTATCAATATTTCATTGATTGAGATTGTTTGTTATTTGTTGAAAATAAATAAAAAAGTTGCTTCGCCTAAGAGGGTCAGAACTTATGCCTCAACCAAACCTATTTCACCTTTTTCTTGCAAGACCCAGAAAAATATTATTGCTGAAGTGGGATACTGCAATGGTTGAAAGTTGCAAGTACTATATATCATTTATTTAAAGAAAAATCGTGAAGAAGGGCGTAATTGTGATTTGCTCCACGCCACAACTGATTGGTGTGAATTTTCTCCAATTGCCGAAATTACAGTATTTGAGCAGCGTTGCATGTTAAAGAATGGCGAGGATTTCCCGTTCGATTAATAGCGGTCGGCGTTTTCATATTTTATTTTGAAGCAATTTGCAAATGAACTCGATTACTGAAATTATGTTGGTGACTTTTTTCCGTCGCTGTCTTGGAATTGTTCGTTTATCGTCCGGTACTCTCTTAAAAAATAGAAACCTCCTCGCTCTCTCGATCAGGAGTAAAAAAGACGTCTGTGTTCGCCAAGATCATGATTAATGGCGAGAAACGGATGGTCAGCATTTTTTGAGGAGATGGGGTATGCGGATCTGCAGTCCGAAAATGAAGGACGATGAAGGAGAGAAAGCGATATTCTTTTTTTTTTCGTCTGGACATGATTCCTCGAGGGGGAATCAAGTGGCAGATTTCGCTTAAAATGCCAAGGAGGGCAGGGAAGAGGTAAGGTGACTGTCAAGGTCAAGGCGAATGATGTGGTTGGAAGCGGGGGAGGCATTCCCTCTCCCTTCTATAGTGGGTGACTGCTGGCTTCCCAATGTTGTGCATGGGTTCACATGTGCGAAAAAACGAAATCTCCTATCGGGCCGCTCTCCTTGATCTCATCGTGACGCTTCTTTATTAGTATAAGCAGTTGGGATCATATCGAAGTGGCATGTTGAGTTCGTCAACGGCCGTCTTGTCTCGCATGTGGTACCAGAATGGAAAGAGCAGGCATCGCGGTTTTTTTTCATTTGTTATTCCAAAAGGGGGGGGTCCTACCCTTCCTGAAAAATAAGCTTGGGCGAAGGTGTTGCGTAGATGTGACATATCGTCTCCCGCCCCTCTTTCCCCACGCTTTCCGTCGGAGTGAGCCGACGGAAAGCATTCCTTAAATGTCCACATACCCCTATTGATTTATGAAAAAGCGTCAAGTTCTCCGGCTGCTACATCTATTAACCCTTGAAGAGTATCCCCGTATATTTACGGGTAGAGATTTTTGCGCGCTGTAGTATGCCTGTGTAGATTCGGTTCGGCTCAAAACTAACACGATAGCTTTTGCTACCTGTCTGCATGTCAAGGAACTTCGATCAGCAATACTAGGCCGCAATTGAGGTGAAAAAATACATTCAATATTAATACAGCACACCGCCTTCATTTTCTTTTTTTACAATTGATATTGGCCCAACGGGGCCCAAGTTATTCAGCTTCATTTTGGGGCGGTGTTTTTGGCCCACCCTGTAGACGATAGTGACGGACAGTGTGGCTGACTGACGGAAGTTAATTCTAACCATGTTCTATAGAAGTTAAAAATCTGAAACTTGGTTCGCATGTACCTTTTAGGATGCATAGTTTTAAAAAAAATCCGACTTTGGAGGTACAAACGATGTTCAAGCTCTTACCACAACTTAAGCAGAGTGTCACGTCTGGATAGCTGCAACAATTTCGTTCTTCAGATCAGATTGGAGATTGCTTACTCAGGAAAAGTTGATATATCAAGGACATTATTCCCACAAGAAAAAATGTGCAGGAGGGATGGGTTCAGGCACAAATAAGGTCTAATTTTCTAAGATGTTGCAGCTCCACATGTTTTCCATGCCTTAGCTTGCCAAGACATGGAATAAAATGTGGAACAGTCTTACAGTAACCGGCAGTCTTCCTCTGCCATACCCGTTGGTATGGCAGAGGAAGACTCGTCGAGCAGCCGGTTTTGCTTCATGTCATGACAGAAAGGTATTCGTCTCTTCCCATTTTAATCGATTTCATCAAGGTCCTAAACCCATAATGCCATTCCATGCCGTGACCTTGTACCACCGTACGACTTCACCTTTCGCTTCATTCTCCGCATGATCAAGGGTATCAAGGATATCGTCGGTCTTCCCTGTCGACAGGCATCGCCAGAGGGATCTCAGACTTTCGCATGGATTTCCTATCCACGTTCCTGGATGCGCTCATATAGGGTGAGGATGTCAAACACGCAAGGATTCAGACGATCTGCTAAACCAAAGCGGCTCGGCTGATGAGACGTTTTCTCCTGTAATGCTAAAGCACCGGTAAGTGCCAATATCATCTGCAAAATGATTGTGTTGAATCCCAATATGTTGCTACCGCTATTCTGAAATCGATCCCATAACAGTTATGCTTCGCGACTGATTCAGGCACATGATGGTAATAAAAATATATTGAAATAACAGGTTCCAATTCATGCTCTCTTTCTGTATTCTTTTAAACTGAAACCCGAAAATTCTTGTCCCGAAAGAATCTAGAATCTCACGTCGAATGATTCTTCAGCTTCAAGCTGTCTCTTTCGATAGGAAAACACTCATCTCTCTCAGACAATAGGACCAACGGTCAACCACTGATCTCTGGAGCAACTTCGAGGGAAGCATTCAAGATTTTATTTTTTCCCTGCCATGCTACAAGAAAAAAAATTGGAACTTACCTTAGCGACTTCCACGAAAGGTAACCTCTCAAAAATTGACAACACGATAAACAGTATTGTGCCACCATCTCATCCAACTGTATCCCATGACGACATCATAGTAGCAACTTCGAAGTTTCCTCACTTTGTCACTTATTCTATTCTTCTAGGTCTTCAAGTGTTGCGTCAGCAACACTTGAAGACATGACTCAAACATACATAATCTAATTTCTTGGACGAACGACGGTGTTTGAGTGATTCGCTCTCGCCTCGCCTTATTTTGGATGGACGAGGAGACGTGAATTGCGGCGGTACTCGAAAGGGAACGCGAACATCGCTCACTTTCGTGCCTGCTGCCAGGTATCCAGGGATTTCAAGCGTCCATGTTGAAATACCGGGCGATTCGTCGGTTCATCGCCACTTGCGTTCACAAGGGCTCCGCTAAGAAGTTTATCACCGCCGCTTCTTCGTGGAGGTCCAAATCTCAAAATGCAGAATTTCGGAATTCCAGAATGATGCCGTCTTTCGTCACTGCCTGCATCACCTTCTTTCCTTTGAAAGCGCTCACGAACGATTCATGGAAGCTGACGGGTGCGAGAGTTCTGCGAAGGTTGTATCGTTTTCTCGCATCGCAGTCGCTTGGTAGATGGCAAAAAAATAAAAAAAGCTTCATCTATAAGAGATGGGAACATGCAGCAAAATATGTGATTTGCGAATCATGACTGCGCTGATTGCTGCATATTCCTTGACTGCCTCCACTAATCAGAGCTGATGTACGATTCCAGTCATTGATGGTTTTTATTAATCTGCGCCCATTTACACCATCCGTGTCCTTATGCTGCTTCCACAACTCCGAAAAGCGATAATACCTCAACCGATTTTCCAGAGTTTTGAGTCGGCCATGACGCAGCCATTGGTTTCCAGTCGTTCGCATATTAATTATTGCCAGGCTACACAAAGGCATGCCATTGCTGAAAGTATTTTTGAAATGTATTCTGCGCAATGCAAGTGTTCGGTACTGCGCAGTACAACAGGAAATCCGGATTAGGAATCTCATGAGATAAGGCACCGTCACAGTGCCTTATCAAGCCTCCTTATCAAGCTTTCCAATGAAATGTACTAGACAGTAAGCAACTAGGATAGTCAAAAAACAAAAAAATATGAATAAAATAGCTTTAAGAGTGTTAGGCCTACCCTAAAATTAAGGAACGCTCGACCTCGGCACGTGATATCGAAATGGGTGAAGTTGCCTATTGATATCACTATCTTGAATCTTGAAATTATGAACGCTAGGTCGGAATAGTATTTTCCTGGGGAGGATAGTTCAAATTCTCATTCCACTCCTCTGGTGAATCTGGGGACTCACGACGTTTTACTCTTTAATAGAAGAATAATCAACTAGGTAAGAATGAAAAAAAAACATTAAAATGAATAAAGCTAAGCATGAGAGGAAGAAATAGGAACCACGAAGACGGCGGTTTACCTTGGACTAATACTTTTCTTCATCCAACAGTGTAATTGAATTTGGCCGATTTGAGGGGGGATGAGCTGAAGCGCTGGAATGGAACGCATAATTAAATAATTGATTCTGAGAACTTAAATCCTCGTCATTCAGCTCATTCATCTACGAATCCCTCGCAGTTTCATTCTCTCCAATGAGAGCACTGTTACAGGCACACTCTTAGCTGTTACTCAGAAAATAGAATAACAAAATCTTGCACTTTTTTACTCTTGATTAGACGTAACCTACGAAATAACATAGTGGAAAATTGCATATGAAACGTAACAAATTTGGAATTAAATTGTTTTCTATTAATATATGCTGAATTGTTCATTAAAGTGAATATTATATCCCGAAATTCATCAACATTTCCGAGAATTGTTACATCAAGATTAACATCAACATCACTATCCACCCAGCAAACAAGGCTACGTTGGACCAACGTTGTAACAACGTTCCAAACGTTTATTCAATGTTGATTCAACGTTATGTGTTTAAAATTGTTTGCTGGGCAGTTCCTTGGAAACTTGCCACCGGACATGTTGATGGAGGTCAACAAAGTTGATCTCCCTTCAAATGAACAAACCAGTGCATAAAAAAATTAATTCCAAGTTTGTAATCTTTTATTTGCGATTTTCCCCTATGTTGTTCTGTAGGTTACTCCAATTCAAGAGTAAAAACTTAAAATATTGTATTATCCCATTTTTAGAGTTACAAGTTAAGAGTGCATGGGACGCAATGGGTCGGATTGTATCAATCAGAATAGATACAAGGAAATTACATATTTAATCTAGATCTCTATTAATTGGAGAAATTCAACTTTCTTGAAAAGTTTCTGTTCACTCTCTCAACGCCTCGCACCGGGCAAAGCTCCACGATCTCCTTTAGGTGAGCGAAATTCATGCTTGTTCAAGTTCGAGAATGAAGTATCAACACACCGAGTCTGATTAATATATTCCTTATAAATATTTCTGATAATAATTTAATAAATTTCACTGTACGAGAAAGAACGCAAAAATGCCGATATTCAATATTTACTTGGGAGGAGATGAAAAAAGAAAAGAATAATTTTGAGGGAGGGAAGACCACGATGAAGCGGCAGGGCCGAGTCCACGATCGAGTCAGAACCAACTTCTCACTCCTCATTCTTCCTCTGTTGTTGGCTTCAGAGGAGGAGTTTCCTAGATCGACAGCTATCTTCATTTGTCAATAAGGTTCCAGAAGGCGACTTCATTGGACGGGGTTTTTGAGGCCAAAGTTGTTTTCGTAAATTGGTAGTCCGGTTTCCAGTCCATTTGACATGTCTAATGAATGGGTGAGGAAACGGGGTACCTCCCCAAACAATTCGTCACGACAGCGTTTTAATCTTAATTTTGACGACTGTCAACTGACACGGACGTCAAAACAGGACATCGGTTAGACCATTGGCAATTAACATTCATTAATTGGCAATTAGCTCAATATTGGGTCAACTATGTACTTGCTTTCCTTGCAGATACAAATCTTACATCTGAGGGTTAGATCTGAACAGGGATGTAATACAGCACTCCAATTTCCCAATAAATATACATTGATGGCAGAAAACCCATTCCCTCGTAGTCCTTTTACATATAAGGTGTGCAGCACTGTGGCGTCACAAACAGCTCTCCGCTTACTTCGGTTTGCTTCTAGCATTCAGAATGGTGTGTAAAGGGAGAAAGGGTGAAGACAGAGCATCCCTGAGGGTGGCATCTTCCACGTGTCCTAATTGTACCCTTCCTCTCTTATCGGGATAAAAGCGTCATCCCTTCCGCCAGGACTTCATTGGCATTCACGATTTTTTCATTTCTCTTTCGCCGCTCCGCCGCCATTCTTGATTACTTCATCCTGTCATCAAAGTTAATAATTACATGCAATGAAGGTGATTTGATTATGGGGACTGGTGCGCCACCTTACAGCACAAATTCAATCAGTTGCTCACTTTATTCAATGCATAGTAGTAAGTATTAATACATATATAT
>CAJPEV010004080.1:0-25061 GCA_905338385.1 Darwinula stevensoni
TTTTAATAAAAAATATGTCTTTGGTGTGACCTGAAGGCTGTCTATTGGTTATGACTATTCCTAACGCTGGTGAGTTCCGTATTTAAGGGGGAGAGGGGAGGTTGAAGAAAGCGATAGCCATTGAAAGTTGGTTTTCACACTACTTCATTGATCATTTGCTTGAAGCAGATAATGTGAAGAACTACTGAAGAAGAACCAGTAATTTGGTATTAGTCAAAACATAATCACTTTAATTCCTTTTTATCTTGGTAATAGCCCAACTGTTAGTTGCATGTATCATGAATGATGTAGTGTGGTGGAGATGCATCATTATTTGAAGTAGCTTGCTGCTTTTGAAAATATTAAATTTTACATTGTATGCCAAGTAGTGAAACTTTTAACTGGTGTAGGAATGAGGCCTTGAAGAAAACTTTGTGGACTTTGATGAATTGAAGAAGTTTGAGGCAGAATTCTATAGAGCACTGTGAAGTTTTATATTCAATTCCCCTTACCAATCTCAAAGCAATTCAATAGTAATTGAGGTTGCTAACAAGTTTAACTATGGTCAGAATCCTGCTTGGCACTTGAGTTCCAAATGGCACCACAGGCTTACCTATACTGAAACACATGGGTTTATTGATGGAATTATCATGGTTGCCTAAGGCCATGGTGTCCAATACATTCGCCACTCACCACGTGATGAATCGGCCACAGATTTGCAGCAAATTGATGCTACTCATCAGTTAAGTTTTTTCTTTTAATTTCAAAACAATATTCAAAATGTTAATATTGTATATATGTTCAAACATGAAAATTTCATATAAGACCATATATGAAATGGCCATATATTAAACCAGTCCAACATACATGGGGCATATATGACCATTTAGTGCAATTCATATATGGACATATATGAAACATGTATGGGGTTTGACACAAGTCACATTAAATCATACAAGACTGAAAATATATGGCCCCATACATTTTCATATATTGGCTCATACAAATGCACCACATGCTGTTCATATATGCCATGTCATATCTATATGGTGAGATTACCTGAAACATGCCTGTATCCAAAAAGGGTCCATAATCCATCAGATACTGTATGATCATTAATATGCAAGTCACCATGCCTTACTTGCAATCAACTCATTTTTAATTGTTCATAGACCAGAGTCAATTACTCCAAGAACTCATGTTTCATGGTGTTCAACATATATGCACCCTTCTTAATAAAGGTGAAAGTTTCAATATTATAGACTTTAACCTCTAAAAGTATTTTCATCAGCAATACTATTTCATGACAAAACTAGGCTTATTCATGTAGGAATGTCATTTCATCTTGACTGACAACTCACAAGATAGATGGGGGAAAAACCTATTTCTTCCTGAAATAATCCAATGTAGGAATTGTTCAATGAAGGCATGGCATGACATGTGCACTTAGCAACAAAAAACGCATTAATACAAAGAAAAAGATGCATGAACCACATGATAACGGTGTCCCAGAGTCCTTGTGCCCCCTCGTCCCACACTTTTTTCATCCATGATACACTTATGCTACCTAGAGAGGGTAGGGCCCAGTTTGAAACCCTGACTGGAGTTTTCCAGGTGGACAGAAGCTGTATATTCTGGCTGTTTCCAACTGGCAAAGAGCAAGAAAATGTTAATTTCAGGTTGTTTTACAACTGGAAATTTACTGTTAGAATTTTATTCAGAGTTTCAGTTGGAATACAGCTGACTTTACAGTTGAAATCCAGCTTTCCAGCTGCTACCCAGCTGGAAAGTAATGGGTCTGAATTTCCAACTGGAGTCCAGCTTGAAATTATAGCTGCTTTCAACTAGGATTTTCAGCTGGGGGGGCTCAAAATCAAACTTTTGACAAATTACTTTACAAGCTAATATTTCATGTAAAATATAATGGGTGCATTAAAAATTAGTTACAGAGGCATCTGAAGGTCAATTGCCCTCATGTGTGACAACCTCATGCAGTGGAATATTTTCCAGGGAGGGGGCAGGGGGTGCAGCTGCCCCACCCCCCCCGGCATCTCTGGGACAGGGCTTGGTGCCCCCACTCTGTTGCCCTGTCCCCCCTGACTCTTCAGCCAAAATGCACCACTGACCTCATGCCATGTTTTACTTACAACCATAAGACTTGTCTATGGACATTCATCACATATCAGACATGATGCCATTTGCCCATCACACTTAATATTGCAGTGCAGGTAAAATATATTATACACCATACAATTGTTAATATATGAATACATATATGCTGGTATATGGCAAATATATGATGATACATGACCCTATAGAGTCATACATGGTATTTTCACGTGGGTTGTATCATCTGAATACGGTGACCTGATTGCCACAAGTTTGGTGAGCATCAAAATCCTATTGGACACCAATGGCCAAACTGTTTTCTTGAACCAATACCCCTCAGGATTGGTTCAAGAAAACAATTTGCTAGCATATTTTTCAAATCACAGAATGAGTATAATAACTGAATTATGCTTCTCTCAGTCTATGCCATGGGCTTTTCTCTTTTAGTCACAGTTTGCCCTTGCAATAAAATCTTCAATGGTGGTTGGCATGCTCAGGGCTAGGATGGAACTCTTTTGTTCTGTACACTTCTTTGGGTCTTTCTACAGCACATTTTATATTTTGTGTATTATGACAATAGTCCTAACATCTGGCCAGACCATAACAGTAATAAAATCCCAAAGATTCTTTATGCGTCCCAAAAGAGCAAATCTCCATGAGATATGTATACTAGTATATATGTAATGGACCTGGAATAAGCTATGAATTTGGAAATTTGGACTTCAACTTAGCCTCAGAGTATCACTTCATGTCTGTTGCTCATAAATCATGGTATCCTACCATGCTACTTCAGCTATTCCTTTTTTTCCTTTTAGGTATTTATTTCATAAGTTCAGTATCTATTATATTTTTCCTGAAGGAAATATATGCTGCTTTCCTAACAAACATGGAGTCAATGAAGTCTGGTATACAATAAACCATAATGTTATGACTCATCAGGTTTCACCAATCATTCATTTTCTCATGTTGGGCATCACAGGCTCAAGTGACATTCTGTCACGTTTTGTATGAACACAAACTTTTGTACTTTCTAAATCTGAATAAATAGTTCTGAAACTAAAGCAATGAAATTCCACTGGGACTAGAAACAAGGCAAAAACAAAATACTTCACTGTTAAGAAGAGTCACAGCATGATGGGAATATCACTCTTGCAAATATAAAATGAAGGAAATGGTTCTTTGAATGGAGGAAGATATATAACCAAGCATATGAAGCAAGTTATAATCTCACTTCTACTTCTCAAAAACATCAACTTCACCAGGATACCTGTATACATACTATTTGCCAACTTTGTGCAGTTGTGGTTTTGGTAAAATTGCCATTACTTGATTAAACTCAATGTCAGACACATTTTTTCTTCTGCATGAAAAGTATGACCTTCATCACTGACACATTGAAGACCCATCATTCTTAGCTCTCCATCTTCATCTGGGCCATCTTGCACAATGCAGGCATATCGATACTGTGAAGCACCCCGCTTTCCTCCATGAAACTTTGCAAGTATGTAGGATCCTTTCACCAGGCTATCCATTGTGACCTGATAATCAAGAGGTTCAGCAGCTTCAGAGTTGAAATATGAATCAAATGCGATGGAGTAGTTATCATCAGAAGATGAGGTAGATTCACTGCTACTGAAAGCCTTCTCCACATGTCGTTTTTTTTACATTCTGGGGTCCAGACTGCTTGACATTCAATCGCTTCTCCCCTTTATTATCAGGCTTATGTGAGAATGTGCTAGAACCAGGATCATAGGAATTTGGGTTGTCCAGGCTTCTGGAAGCTTCATCCAAGCAACATGATGCTGATCCAACTTGTAGAGGTAGATGTGTACCTGTCTTGGCTTTCCTTTCCAAGAGGAGCTTTGCATTGAAGGCTGTTTAAGTCAGAAGGGCACTTCTTTCATCACTAAGCCGATTTCTCAGTTTTGTCTTCTGCTGAGAGTACTCCTTGTTGCCCTGCTCAACAGCAGCAGCAGAAACAGGTAAGGAGAGTGTGGATCTGGCTACACATAAAAGGGCTCTTTTGCCACCATGAGCCTTCCACCAAATGAGAGGATCCAGGTCTAATGAGTCAGCTGCTTCCCAAACAAATGACTTTCCAAAGACCAACGCAGTCTTTGCCCTGAATTCGGTCAAGTCTAGTGCCAAGGCCCATTTATCCAGCTTCAAATGATCTGCTACAGCAAAAATTGCTTCTTCACCCTGCATTGTTTCCACTCATTGAGAACTCCCTCCTCTTTTGTATGGCCTCCTGAATAAGTATCTGATCATCAGCCAGGAATGTGCTGATTTCACATGAGGTAGAAATGAATCTCCAAATCCTTGGTACAACAGAGATGGGTACAACACCCTCCACCTCTGAAATAGCATCACTGACTGGCTTCAGAAGTTTACTGACTCCATCTGAATGAAGCCAAAAATTCTCATCACCAACCAAAAGTTCTTGAATATTTTCTGCCTGTGACTGCCTCCTGAATGTATTCTTTAGCACATCCTCAGTAACAGCCAATCTGAGGCAATCCTTGAGGTCCAGGTTCCTCTGAATAATTTCTTCATAACTTGACCATCTTATTGGGCATCCAAGCATGGTAGTTTTCACTGTCTTGTGCTTTGCAGTGGCAATTTTCATGAGTGTTATCTTTGCAACGGCATGTTCCTTGAAAAACCGGCTGATAGTGTGATTCCTCGTGGTTACAGCAACTACATCAAGTCACTATGACCCAAACCTAGAATAATCAAGAGTGATAAATTAGAATCTAATAACATTAATAAGGTCAAGCCCTAAAGAGTTTTGCTAAATAAATAAAAACTGCCTGCATTATGCACAGGACTAGGACTTGGCTACAGACAATATATATTCCAGGGGACTTCAGGATTCAGTGTCTTCCACCTCATGATATAGGATCATTGGGGTCATCCAAATATTCTCTTTAAAAGATAAGTTTCTCCTACCAGTTCTCTCAGGCAAAATGGTGGAGCTTATCACAATAAATGGCTTGTGCAAAAACATAAAAAATTCCTTTCATTATATTCATGAGGCTACTGTAGGGGAATTCTTTTTTCTGTTGATGTCTTGTCACGCACACTGCATGATTGTAGTGTTTCTAGTTTTTTAGATAAACAATAACTTGAAAAACTTTATCACCCCCTCATATGCTGCATGATTCAGTAAGCTGCTAGTTGTTGATATGGGCGGCATGTGATAAGGACTATGACAAAGACTGAAGTAATGAGTAATAAGTACAAGCCAGAAAGGAATACTTGAACAAGAAACATAAAAACTTGGATTTGCATTTGCCCTGGGATTTAGACCTTTAAAAGGAATGGGTATCTAATTTGGAAATTTGTATGTATGGGGACTTGGCACAGATGGAGTACCAATTCTACTGTCATTGCATCAGTAACTATAAGGAGGGACAATGCTTTTTTTTACCTGAAACTGGCACTACTCCAGGCTGAGCCTTCAACACATCCGGCATATCTTGAAGTCTTGAATTTTTTAGTTCCTGGATGGCTGACTAATCCATAAGTTGCTCCCGTTGCAAGATTCCCCCAAAAATGAGTTTCTTACATCATCAGAGCATCCAGGACAGTCTTTCACTAGATGTTTCTGTTGTCTTGTGGCATTAACACGAAATATACTTTCACAATATTTGCAAATTGTAACATCCTTCCCATCCTTTTGACCTCTCGTAAAATACTTCCATAAAGAATGTTCCTCCGTTATCTGGGTAAAAAATATGAACTCATGAAAATCAATTGATAAGTAAGGATATGAAGATTATTGAATGCCAATACATAAATTCTCTCATTTTTATAGACATGTGCATGATTTTCACTTTAAATTCATACTACCTTCAATGTGGATCAATGTTAATGTTATGAACCACATTTTCCAAGGTGTCTATAGTATCATCATGAAAGTGCTAAAAGTAGTGGGAAGGAAAATTCCCTGCATTGATGTACATTGATGACATGATTCTTGGGATTTATAAGGTGAGGCCAGGGACATCACACTAATAAACATGCCGGCTATGGATGTGAGGTGAGTTTGGATCAGGTTTTTCCAGTTCAATCTGATCCATATTCTCAACATTATTGTGGGTATCCAATTCGAAACAAGAGGAATTGATAAGCTAGTTTGATCTGATCAGAAGCCATTACCTGCCTTGCTGCTCTTATCAGCCTAGATCTGATCTAATGTTACATGACATTAAGAATCATCCAGCTGAGAAATTGTCAGTTATTAAAAATTAATTCCCATAATATCCCAATAGACACATTATCATCAGGCATTTGTTACAAGTACATATTAACTCAACTTGCATAGCATGGATTCATTCCCTATTCAATGCAAAAAACCACTTTCATTTCTACTGCAAGTGTGCTGAAAAACAAAAACCAGACTGCAAGAATCCTTGGTTTTGGATTATGGGCCTGAAGTAAGGATTCAGAAACTGACAAAGAGAAGATTACAAACCAGACATGATGCAAAATATGGGAATAAGGGAAGGGGGACTTTGCAATGAAGGTATCACCATATTGACTCATGATCAGTTTCTTTTGATTGAAAAAAAAATTCCCTTCAATCCGATTTAAAATTTTATGTGATATACATGGGTCATTCTAAGCAATAATCCATTCTGAATTTTATGTTTCCTATAGTGTTTTTCACTTGAGTTAGGCAATTTTCCACTTGACTCAGGCTCTCATGCATGAGGAACTTCTCATGCATCCCATGCATGTGTTTCCAGTCAAGTGAAAAAATGTCTTGACTAAGTACACAGCCTATTCAAAACTATCCAAGCTGAACCAATAATTATTCAAATTAAAGTACTAGGCACGATGGCAGTTTTGCACATCGTTACCATATCTTACACATCGATACACTGTCGATAGCGTATCGATGCACCCGGGGGGTTTGGGGGGGGGGGGGGGGGGGGGGGGTTGTTTGGAGTTGTCGTTTTGTTGCTTTATGCAGACAAATTAGAGGGTAGGAAATGCGCCATTTGGTCTCTTCCCGATTGCGTGCTCCGTCTGAGGGTTCCACTCGCCTCGTAGATGGAACGAGTATCGGGGCCCTGATAGGCGGTCCACCTGCCCTGGCCGGGTTGGGGATCTGCCCGCTGAACGGGACCGGCGTGGACGTCATCATTTGCGTCATATCGGCCCCGCCTCACGTCCAGAAGCGGGTGGCGATCCGGAACGCCTGGCTCGAGAACGCCGCCAGGCGGCACGCGCTCCGGCTGGCCTTCTTCCTGGGCGAGTCGCAGGACGAGGACGAGAACGAGGCGGTGATCCGGGAGAGCCGGCAGTACCGGGACGTCGTGCAGTTCCGGATCCGGGACTCGACGGACGCCCTGACGCTGAAAACGATCGGGACGCTCGACTGGGTCTCGAAGCACTGCAGCAAGGCCGCGTTCCTCCTCAAAGCAGACGACGACGTCTTCATCAACGTCCCCGTCCTGGAAAGATTGATCCTCGACCGACCGAACGCGACCCTGACGATCTACGGCCGCCTCGCCCTCGCCTGGCCCCCCATCCGCGACCCCGCCTCCAAGTACCACGTGAGCCGATCCCGCTTCCCCGCCCCCGTCTACCCGAACTACACGACCGGCCCCGCCTACCTGATGACCCGCGACTGCGTCTCTCCCCTCCTCCGCTCCGCCCTCCCCCTCCGGCCGTTCCCCCTCGAGGACGTCTTCGTGACGGGCGTCCTCGCCGAGCGCTGCGGCGTCGGCAGGCGACACGCGCCCGAGTTCCTCAACCTGGCCCTGCCCGTCTTCGACAAGTGTCAGCTGGCTCGGCTCGTCGCGGTTCATCGGATCCGCCCGGCGCAGCAGTATCTCCTGCAGAGGATGCTGAAGAAGGTGCCGCTGCATTGTTCGAAGGGTGTCGGAGGGAAAAGTTCTGAATAATACCGTTCCGTCCGTTTGACCTTTTCTTTCGATCGTCCGGGCGATTTTTCTCCGGAAGGAAAAAACGGGGGATGGGAAGATGACGGAATCGGTCATCAGGCTCGCGTTAATCTTGACGTCTTTCAGGTTATTCGACCCAGAATTCTAGGTTCCTTTAGATGAACACATTCGACCGGATTCACGACGACCTGCACCTTGGCGGAGCGTTCGGCGACGACGAGGCACTCCTCGGGTACATGCGCAGCCGAGGCATCCGCTCCGTCCTCACCGTGGACACCTCCGCCCTCCCCGACTCCGTCGTCCAAGCCTGCGAAGCCTACGAGTTCGTTCACGGTAGGTAAGAAGTGGGAAGTGGATGGCGGGAGGTGGGCGTGCACTGGTGTTATTCTCTCTCCGTCTCGCACAGCGGAGGATGTTCCGACGGAGGATCTCCTCAACTGCTTCCCGGATTGCGTCGGGTTCATTGACCGTTCCAGAGAGAAAGGAGGAGTCTTGGTGCACTGGTGAGACCGAAATTCCGTTTTCTTCGAATTCCGTGTCGCGTTTTACGCCTTGTACGTCTCCCAACTGCTTACGATAACGAGAACTTAGTTGACACCGATGGACATAGCTGGTGAATGGCGTGCAATAGTGATGAATAGGGTTGCTCTGAGTCCCTCTCCCCCCAAAATTCGTCTTCCTTTGACCTACCAGCAAATTCGGAGCGTCGCGAAGCGCCGCGGTCGTCGCGGCCTACCTCCTGCACGTCCACCGAGGGCGCGCCGGCGAGGGCGGGGAGGCCCCCGCGGTGGACCGGATCCTATCCGGGATGGTCGAGAAACGACCCGTCGTGGACCCCAATCCTGGCTTCAGGTCGCAGTTGAAGCTCTTCGCGGATATGGGGTGCGAGATCGATCCGGGGAACCGCTGTTATCGCCTCTACTGCATACAGGCCGCGGGTGCGCGACTCGCAGCGGGTACGTGTCGAAAATTTCCCTCCAAAGCTCATTTTGGACAAGTGGAAAAAAAAAAAATAAGTAAAACCATAAAACCCTTCCTTCTCTCCTGGATGCAAGGTGTCAGCGTTCCAAAGAGGACATTGCAGCGCCTCATCCGGCCTGACCCTGCGTCCTCGCCTTCTTCCTCGCCAGACGCTGGTGTCTTCAGATGCGCCGCCTGCAGGTATCTATTTCCAGTTTTCCTTCGATCCGCATCGATGTATTCTGTGACGTTGTCTCATGAAGTTCATTCGGAGTGATGTAGTTAGCTATTCAGTATTTGGCGTAATATCTACCAGGTTTTTTCGGCAGAGCATCAGACCGCAACACGCTTTTCAGTGTCGAATTTATTCGAATTCGAATTGCACACTTTTTTAAACAAAAATAGCGAAGAAATTTGCTAGTCGCGCGCAATATCATGAGGCAGGCACGAGACTTTTTGGGAAGCATTGTTAAGTGTTAACCTTTCATCGGTGATCCATCCTCTGCCATTATGCGACATTTTGTGGAGCTAGGATGACTTCTTTGGGGTGTTGCGATTTCAACGCGTGTTTCCGTCAGATGTAGGCATACAAATATTTTTAACTTCATGGTTCAATGAAATTGCAGTTGGTTATTTTCACTTTATTTTTCTCCACTGCACATACAGTATAGGGCATTACTTTATCCATTTTATTTAATATTTATTATTATCATTCCCCCCCCCAAAAAAAAAAAAATTAATAATAATAATAATAAATAAATAATTATTTTATTTTTACATCCTATGTAGACGACAATTGGCCCACGAAAGCGACCTCCAGCATCACGAAACAGGCACTGCCATCCCTTTCTTTTGGACTGGGCCACTGGTGCTTCCAGACGGTACCGGTTCCAATTGCCAAAGAGCATGGTTTGTCATGCCCATGGAATGGATGGACATCGGCATCCTCGGGGAAGCTCCTTTGGTCGGGAGGCTCGCCTGTCCCAAGTGTCATGCGAAGGTTGGCACTTACGACTGGAAGTCTGGTATGTGCCCTTGGGTAGATCGTAATAATTGCTTCGATCCTAAATGATTCGAATTTCAAGCGAAATGTGGCCGGGCAGATTCAATTTCTGTGGGGAAAAAAAAACACGAGAGAATGAGGAAAAAAAAATTTCACCTTTGTACTTGGAATAGTTAACAACATACAGCTGTGTGACATTTAGGAGTAGTTTCAAAATTCCTCTAGTTGAACCTGAATGAATTTTGGAATATAGAGATGTTCTATATCAGGGGTGTCAAACTCAAATCGGTCGGCGGGCCGCATTCCTTACCCTCTAGATGCCTGCGGGCCGCACCCATAAAATTTCACTTAAATTTGTGCTGACACTCAATCCATGCGGAAAATTTCAGAAGCGGACGGCGGGCCGTATGTTTGACACCCCTGTTCTATATGGGAGCTGAAATATTTGATATATGTTTTGACTTAATTTCTACAATCATTATTGAATGTTATTTTAAATTGTGAAAAATGATCTAGCTTGAACTGTTTTGACAATTTTAAATAAAATTTTCTTAATAGGAGCCTCGAGAACTACACCAAATTTTTAGTGCCCTAGGACGAATAAATACCATAAAATTTTACCAAATCTTCTGCTATGAGCAACGATCACAAATGTCGCTAAAGTTCCACTGAATCAAATTTCAAGTCTTTTTTTTTTATTGCATGAAACGCTCAATATCCCAATGTGACACGTTCCTAGAAAACTCTTTCCGGTACTCTTCATGTTGCAGTTCAGGAGATGCAGGATTTTACGTTAAAAGAATTTCTAGGCTGACCTCATCCCTCAAATCAGAACAGCTTTATATTGAAAAAAAAGAAAAGGTTGGCAAGATAAGGTTGTATAGTTGTACAAGGGTGAAAGTTTTTATCCATACCTCATGGACCCTGATAGCTATACATTTTTTTTTTAGGAAATCCCCAAATGACCAAGCCACTTGCTTTTGACCAGTTAACCTAGAAAAACAAAAATTAGACAAAGGTAATGTCAATCCATTGAAAGCCTAACCCCATGGATTTCCTCTGTCTTAGGTGTTAAATGCCCATGTGGGGTTCAAGTGAATCCAGGAATCACGTTCAGCAGGAAGAAAGTGGATCTAATTTATTCAAATGCAGCACCTCCGCGGACTTCCCTTTTCCCCTGCTCTGATGCCAGCACCGTGAAAAGATAATGTGATCATTAAAATCATAACAGAAATACATATCTTCCAGTGCCATTGAACTATCACATTTCTTTTATTGGTTTCTTCCGGGATTAAACATTGCACTTCGATGAGCTGGAGAACAAATGCATCAAGAAGTGAAATCTCCAAGTTTTGGAACAGTGAGTCCCAAATACAGGGCCAATTTCGCTGTAAATGGATTTGCCACCTCCTCAACTGTCTCTTTGCTGTCATCTGGCATCATCTAGATGAAAAATTGCAAAAAAGATGTGGTGAGTAAAAAGACAAAGGCATTGTGATCTGGTGAAGAGTATGCAGCACCAGATAGTGCATATATTTATAATATCATAAGTCTATAAGTACAGAGCATGGGGAGACAGAAATATCTATGCAACTTTGACCAAGAAGCAAAGGTTTCCAATTAAAAAATACCTTGAAATTTTCCTTTTTGATTTTTCACATTGTAAAGGGCACCCCCAGAATGCAACACTTTTATTAATGTCATTCTTTTAAATTTTGTCTGAGTTGAGTGCTCATACCTCATATATCCTATAGCATTAAAAAAATTCCATGTCTTTGGTTACATATGACATGAGGATTCCTGTAATGTGTTGTGGGTTAAGAAAGTGAAATTACTCCTCAACATATTGGAGCTCTTGTTCTGATATGTTGAGGACTTTGCACTGTGGGTTTGCAACTGGATGCTAGTCATCTGATTCCTACCAGTACTCCCCACCAAGGTTGATTGGATAATGAATGTCTTACCTTATCAGCAATGTGATGAGTGATCAATCCATCTGCATTTACAAAGAATGTGGAAAAGCCATCCAGCCAACTGAAACAAAGATAACCAATACATAATCATGGATTAAGTGCCTTCCAGCACTTAATGGTATCAAAATGAGGAGAGTTAGCAGGAAAAAACCAGTTATGTAGTCAAGGGAATATGCAATAACACAACATATTCCTAAATAAAGATTCTACAGACTGGCTCATAGGGCCACCAAAGTATCACAAATACACTATCCACTGAAACACTCCTTAAATGTTAAAATTTATTGAATGATTCAGCTCCTAATACCACTTGGATAGTAAAAGAAAATTGGATGAAGTAACAAAAAAGATATGAGATGCAACACTGGTCTTGAATATTAAACCTCAAACAAAATAGTATAGGACATCACTCACACAGACTGATGTTCCTTCATCATTTCAGAATATTTCAGGATTTTGAACTTCCAGAAAAGGGCCATGGCCTGAAAAAAAAAAAAACCAACCATGCAAGTTGAACTATGATCTCTCTTGAACCATCTGAAGATATAAGCAAAATTCATGCATCTATTCTGGACCAAGGAGGGACTTTCATGCTTCACAAAAAATAATCTCAGCCTTTGAAAGTCAGGATATTTAAGAACTGATACTGAAAGATGGTGTGACTTTGATCGTTATACCTTAAGGCCAGAAATGCCGTTGATCTGCCATCGAACCTTGATGCATCCCTCTTCTGGATGATATGTAATCTTCAGAACGTTGAACTTCACATAAGCAAACTTCAAATGTGCAATCACTCTCAGCAGTGCCACTTGCTGGATATACTTCCAAAGTCCTCTGTAAATAATAAGCAAATATAACTTATGCTAGCTCTTACTCAGAATATACAAGTGAACAAGGTATGGTTCATTGGCATCAAAGAGTATCCAGTTCTACTCCTCATGAAAATTCACAGAGCTCAGAAGGAAAATTTTGAGCAGGACTGCAATGACATATCCTACAGCTATTTGGAATATCTAGAAAGAACTTACATTGTCTTTGTGTTTCGGAGCTTATTTTCAAAGACTATATTCTGATGATATATTCTGTAGTCCAATTGCTTGGCAAAGAAGTTCGGGAGCTGAAAGGCAGAAGCCAGCATCCATTAAATTATGACTACCATTCAGATGGCTTACCAGTATAGTGCTTATTCTGTGAGAAATTTACTGCACAGGAGAAAATAAGCCATTCTATGGACAATCATGCAAGAAAATTCAAAATTCTGCGATGAACTAATTTGACCAACCTTTCAGCCCTGAACCATCATGCGAAAAATCTCCCATAAAAAGCAATTTTGCAATCATGTGCAACAAGGCAACAGGCACTAATGCTAGTAATAGTAAGCATACATTTTTGCAGACCAAACACATTGACAAATGACAAGAGAAACAGATAAAAAGCAACAAATTATAATAATGATTGCATCATTAGTGAATCATCTGGTTTTATTGCTGTCATGAGTGGTATTAGGTAAATATTCATTTAGAGTGCTTATTTATCTTCCATAATGGTATACATTTTGACAAACAAACAATTGACAACTCAAGCTGCCAAAAATTGTCTGCCACCACTGGTACCGACTGCAACTTGAAAACACGTATCACCTGTGTTACACAATGTTGTGAACATTGATTGTAGTGTTTTTTCTCTATCAGTTCTTTCCCAAACATGGCATAGGAACGGCTTGGGATAGATTTTGTACGAAAGGTAGGATGCTTCTGCACCAAAATCAACTAGAGCTACACGTTTCATTACACTGTATCTACTCAACATTACAGAAGACAAGGCATAGAATCAACTATGGAAAAAATATGTTCAAAATGTTCTGCCATATAAAAAACACTGAAGAACTTAGAGTACTTTGGTGATAGGTTAGAGCAATATTATTAGAACCTGAACCTGGCCTTTCAATTGTGGAAAATGAAAGAAATACAGGAGTTAATTATTAAACTCCCTATGAACTTATTGACAAATCACCTATAAAAACTGCACACCGACAACATCTGTCATTGACAGTGGAATTCTTTGGGAAAAAAGAAAAGACTATTAGCAACAGCACATGGAGTTTTCAAAATACCACATGCCTAGAAAACAGCCTGGATGGAAGATTTATATTACATGCCAGTACTTCTACATGATAAAACTTTGGTAGGCACCACTGATACATAGTCTCTGAAAAATGCTGTATCATTTCTTTTGCACATGAGCATATTTGTAGCATTTTGTTGCACAAAGAAAACTTTTTTTGGAGGCAGTAATTACTGATGCAATCATAAGCCCATAAAAATGTGCAGAGTGCTGACAATCAAGTTATACTTTGATTCTGTGACTGTTTTGATTAATTGGTTTTCTCAAGACCTGTTCCTGTTGTGTCAGAAGCTTCTGCTATGTAAAAAACCTAAAGAACAAAGGTTAGAGCAATACTATTAAGTTAGGAATGCTTGAAACTTAGCTTTTCTGCAATGGAAAATATAAGAAATGCTTCAGTTACGAAACACCTGTAGGTTTGCTATAGGAATATCAACTTCTAGAGATCTCATGCACATTATAAATCCAAAATGGAATCTTTTCACATAAAAGGCTATATACTACAGCACACTGAATTCTGGGAAATAAAAATCTCATGCCCAAAATGTCAAGTCTGATGGAAAACTTACATCACGTGCCAGTACTTCTTTGACACGAAGGAGCTGGTCAGGTGAAGGTCTACCAGTTGCACTGGTGTTTTCTTGAGATACTTGTCTTTGACTGTCTGACATATGGCGAGCAAACGTAAACACTGGTTCATGACATGACATCAGAGATGAATGGCTTTCTTTCCGTAGCAAATCAATGGGCAATCCATTGGTGGTCAATAAGCTGAAACTAATGGAAGTCAGCTCCCCAGAGTCAGGAGCTGATTGGCAAGAGACAGAAACTCTGGAAGCAAATTCACAGCGAGACAACATCGTTCCTGAAGTTGTAGAGCCCAGACAGTCTGAGGGACTATGCAAGGGAACTCTGCATGAAATCTGCCACCCAAGTCCAAATGGAGTTGATGATTGCTTGGAGGCTCTGTGCTTCAGCACTTTTGAGGCATACCTCTGTCAGGGTTAGACAGTGCAACATCAATAAGATAAAAATTTTGCTTTAACAGTGTAACATTTTCAATACTGAAGTTTTAAAAATCTTCCATATCTTATAATCTTAAAGTCCATATGATTTCCAACTCTTTCTTTGCCAATTTTAGACATAAGAGAACAATTTATCATATATGGATGCACAGGAAAGACATTAGGGTTTCTATATCTATCAACATTGAATTGGATAATATCCAATCAGTAGCAAGAGAAAAGTCACATGAAGCATGGACAGAATAGTATAAGGATTGACTGTGCAACAAGCATAATATATTGAGCAGCTTTGTTCAGTCTAAACTGGGACAATGTAAAATGTTAGGAGTCATATACAAGATCCATTTAAGACATTGACTAATTCAATTACATATAGGGTTTCTTTGAAGATGTACTAACTACATTCCCAAAGCATCTCTGGCATGAAATCGAATCAAAACCAAGATGATCAATCTAGTGAATGCAACAAACCACATCTTCAGGATCATTTGGAGGGGTGCTAAATATGTTGCTGTTTATGCAACTAGTACACCATGAATTGACTCCAGGACAAGTATTATTACAACAAGTCTGTGGAACTTATATTTCCTTTGGGGGTGATTCTCTGTCAGTTTCTTTATTGCACTCCTTTACAGATTCAATGCCAGTCAGCTGAACTGGCATTGAATCTATAGTAGGCAAAGCCTTACAAAGACACAAAATCTTGAGGGCTTAAGGATGCATGCTAACCATTTTTCCTTTCATTAACACTAGCAATGAAATGAGGTTCTAATATCCCCTGGTAGGCCCAAAGGCCAACTTTTGTGTTAGTAATATTACCTAGCCCATTTACAAATCTCATAATCAATCTTGTAATATATTGAAGTAACAGAAAGTTCCTCACCCAATCAGCATCCTTTGACCTCTGCAGACTTGGAGCCACACCAACATGACTCCTATCTGCTGTTGATGCTGTCACACGAAGCTTCTGAATACCAGTTTCCAGGAATGGGATGGAGGCACAGGCAACATACACCTTCCCAGCAGAGATTGAATTGGGCCAGGTTACAGAATGACATGTCCTTTGACACAGTCTGGGTACAGGCAAGATTCTTGACGTGAATAACATCCTATCTTCAAAATGATGATGACATCTCAGAGTTTCAAACAAGCAAAGTTCATCTTTATCACAGAAAGTTCTGTCTGGAGTTCAGACTCATGCAGTTGTACATTTGGTTGATGGACTGTGGCAATTTTCCCAATTGCTGAAAAGAAATAGTAATCAGGAAATTACTATTTTTTATTTTTGACATAAGTAGTTATTATACCTAATTAGGAAGCTCAGGCCTAGGCCTGTGTATTCTATATTGATCCACTCTAGAAAATATCTCCCTTTCCATACATTCAGACATTATAGCACCATGAAAATTCCTCACGATAGAAAAATCAAAAGAGACACCACATCATTGATATCTGGCTACAGTGTGAAGAGACAGGTTTAAATATTTTCAGAAGAGCTAAAATTTGCTGTTTTCTCAGCATAGATACTTGTCTCTTCATATCTATAGTTTGCTCTTCATTGGAAGGTGAGAACTGGCAACCCAATAGCTTTCAATTGGGAAAGGGTGTCAGGAATGGGCCCAAAACAAAAAAGCTAGGCATGGAAGGGGGGAGGGGGGGTGTACTGAATATAGCAAGTTACATTTTCTTCAGGTTGCAGTGAGAAGGCAAATCCCCTCAAAAATGTCAACTAATGAAGCCTTTCAAAACTGGTTTTTGAGGTACCTGATTAAGGAAATCGATCATTAAAATATGATAAGAAACAACTGAGAATTATTGCTTCATGAAATCGCCTCCGGGTAATGACTAACCAATACTACACAAAACTAGGACTAGCCCCTAAAATCGAGATTGGTGGGTATAACTAAGCCGGAAAGATTTCCAAAAGAAGGTAGATCTCCGTTCCTTGCCCCGGACAAAGCCATATGCTAATGCTGGCGGCAAACTCATGCAGAGTTCCCTCCGAAAAGAGGGTCCGGGAAGCAATGAGCGCGGCAGTGGATGACTGAGCCCACGAGCCTGAACGGCGCCATGTTTACTATGGCGCGCGCGAGGTGACCGCATGACAGCATCGTGGTTTCCACTGAGTCTAAGCTTGTCCTAAGACTATGATCGGTCTTTTTGCCCGAAAGTCTCTCTTTTAATAGTAAGCCGAATGCCTAGTCGTTTTAACTGCACAAAATTCAGTCAGTGCGACAAGCTACCACCTGAGCATACCGATTTTTAAAGTAAACGTGTTACTCAAGTAAAACATCTAACAAGAGACCAGCATTCCTGAACTGAAACTGTGCCTTAAATGTATGGCATGGAATCACCGCAAGGCCAGGTTCACTTACATAACTTTGTCTGCCCTATAAGAATGAGATACATTGCTCTCTAACTGGAGTTCCTTCATCTCCCTCCAACATGCCAACCTTCAGTTGACCAAGGCCTGCTGTTGAGCCTTCAACAGTGTTTTCGGCTTGAATTCACACCCCCCCGTAGGAGCTCTTTCATCGATTGCAGACAGAGATACCTTCCAGATGTGTGGTTTTGTGGACTTTCTCATGAATGAGGTCTCCTGAAAATAGTTATTTCTTGAAGAATTTACTCATCTTTATTAGGGTGCTGATGTTGCTAAATCCACTGTAACTTTAAGCCAAAGCTTGACTATGGTATCATATTGTTCCTAGTATACTGTTCTTTGCTGCACCATCTTGTTCTTCTTATGAGGTGTCTCAGGATGGAGAGGCTGGAGCGGAAAACTGAAAAGGATGAAGAAGAGCTTGAGAAAAGAATAGCCCGGATCAGGCAACAGAATGAAGAAATTTTGCGGCGGCAGAAGGTAAAGGCTGTGATAGAAGCTCATGTATTTATAACTTTTTTTAGTTTCATTATGTAACAAAGTATTCAGATGGCCTGTTTAAAGGGCCTATGAATAAGAATGTCACCAAGGACTTCAGATTGTTTATGGAGCTCAATGTAAAATAACAGATTGAGATTAATATTTATTTCTATCTTGTAAAAAGGTGCTTGCAATTGGCTAGTTAATATGAAAACTCTGTATTTATTGCCTGACATGATTATGTCAAGTGGTTCTGTGGGTGCCATAATCTGGAGTCAGCAACATCCTTGAAAAAGTGCTTGATCAGAATAAGAGTCAGAAAAAAGTATGCTTTTTCATTAGTCTTTCACTTGCACTTTTTTAAATCTAATGTTATACACAATCTTGGAAGTACTGTATTGAACATAGCAAATCTGAGATTGTGTACCTTAATATGGTTTATCTATCTGTATTTATTTTGCCCCAGGCCTGTGATGAACAAATTGAATTTGAAGTTGAGTATCTCAACTGCATTCCTGTTAACCAAAGCTGTTCAGGCATGTATAGTAGTTTTCATATGTTCTGTTTAAAATGTTCCTTTCTTTGTGAATTCTAGGAGATAGAGGAAGACAAGAAAAGGGCTGCGGACATTGTGGATGAGGGGATATTAGATTATGTGCCAGAAGAACGTCACAAACCTCGTGTTCCTCGTGAGAAAAAGAGCTGGCCTCCGATGCACAACCATTCGGGCCGAGAAAAGCCACATGAAGATGAAAGCACTGGATATGGATCTTCTAAGTTGAGACCTGTAGGTGCTGGTAAATATGGAAATGCCTTGTAGCATGTGTAGGCCAGGCCACAGTTTGTCATTCAGGGTAGTATTGTGTTATTGGTTTGATTGACAATTATACATTTCTTCCAAGATGTTTGCATTAATGATTTAAGCTCAGAGAAGTTGTGATACCTATGAGCAGCTGAATGAAGGCATTCATTGCCCTATATAGTAGATATTCTTTTACTGTAACTGGACAAGTAAGAGCTTCATTTTTTAAATGTTCAGGGAGTCAGTCTTGTTTTTTAAATAAGGTTAGTTCTTAGGTATTTCATTTTTATTTAGGTAAAGAAAGTCTTTATGAGCACATTGAAGACTTAAAGAGTTTATTTGGAAAAATAACCACAATTTCCTGATATTTTACAGTTATTTACAATTAACCACATTATTAGAAAAAGCATGGATTTTTATTTATGCTGAACATAGTCTTGCATTGCATACACATTAGAATATGATAAAAAAAAAAAAAATTGTTCTTCAAGATCCATATGCAGCACTTGGATGGACAACCGCAACTTTCTCCGTGACCCAAATTATGTTACTAACCTATTGCTAAGTAATTTAATTTGGGATTGATGTAGCTTTCTGACCAAGTAAAGGCAATAAGACTGCAGGGAAAATATTGAGACCCAAGTGGTTTAAAAAAGTAATTGAGGTCTGAGTGGATGCTGTTGGAAAAAGCAATGAATATCTTAAGAGAAAGTTTCTCACTTCTGTTTGGAATGGTTGCTAAAATGTGATGGATTCTTCAATGATGGTTTGGAATGATGCTCAAACTCTGAGAGCTGATATCTTGATGGTTATTTTCTGTTCCTAAGGTGCTTTTTTATCCTGCAAAGTCACATATGACTAAATGTAAATGACAATAAATATTTAACCATTTTAATCAGTTTTCCCTGATTTGGATGAATTATGTCATGGTTTTGGAGTTTCTGATTCTCAAATATGATAATATTTCCTTTTCCTTCAATTTCATGTATTGCAGGGAGACTTGCCTCCACCTGACCCACCCAACTGGCTCCACAATGATCCTGACAGAGAAGGGGACACATTTCAAGGGTCAAAGCGAAATGTGCGGTCACAAATGGACAATGATACATCATGGCCTCCAAACAGTCGAAATAACAAGGTAGAATTTTTATTCCTCTCCTGGTCCAAGTTTGTTCACTCTACCCCTTTTGTGGGAATGAGAAAAGAATGAGCATATCCTTGCTCTCCATTTGATTGTCAAAAAAAAGGTGACCCACCAAAAATGTGGTAGGTGAATATGTTCTTTGAAATACTTATTATTATGCCAGGGCTGGAAGACAAATATAGAATTCCCTTACAGATAAATAACTGCTGAAATTGCCAATAAACTGGGAAGACATTGCCATCTCCATCACTGTGGGCAGTTTTTGCTGTAAGCACATTCTGTAGCTTTTTCCTCATTCAGAACTGCTGATGATTGTGCATGACCCAATTCATGCACCTAGAAAACACTGACCCATTTTTCCAGTTTTCACTCACCATACTTTTCTCCAGAGAATCTGCCCTTCATATATACACGGTGTTTAAAAAAAACTGCCAAATAATTTTTTAATAATAAAATTGATAGTAAATTTTACTTAGTTGGCCCAATTTTAAAACTTCACATGTGAATAGATTTGAGAAGGTTTGTGCTGAATTTGAAGGAAATTTATTCATTTTGTAATATGCTGCACCAGTTTAAACTTGAAGGATAAAGAATATTCCAGCTACCCCTGCTGATGTGTCTGCCACAGCCAGTGCAGGGAGCTCTTGAAGAGGTGGGAGCACTTGTTTTAAGCCAAGAGAATAATCCACACAGGCCACTGAATATAAAGGAAGATATCTGGAGCCACTGGTATATCCATTTCAACAGTCCACCAAATCATCAAGAACAATCTCATTAAAATTAGAATTAAAAACCTCATTTACTACAGAGTGGGGTCACTTAGAGCGGAGCATCATCAATGGGACAATTGTCATGCGAACATCAGCTGTATGCTTGTGTTCAAGAGCACAGGAGCCACTTTTTTCATTAGCCATGACTGAAGGTATGGATATCTTTCAAATACAGCAATAACCTCCTATCTTTCCACATTCAATTTTCTAAAAAAAAATTGGGTCAATCCAATAAAATATACTTTTATCAGTTATCATCAAAATCCAAGTGGTGCAGTTTTTTTTAAACACCATGTGGAATGATTAGGCTCTCATTACTAGCACCCTAATGCTTAGCATGTAAAGAATTGTTTTCCCTAACATACTGATGTAGTTCTTATACACTTCCCACAAATTAAGTGACTTTATTATCGATGCTCCCTGAGTCTGAGGAATTGAGACTCCGAGACCATGGCTCTTAATGCACTCTTTTTTTTAGCATAGCCATCCCATTGCTTTCTATTCCAACTTGTCACTTTAGCACCACTTTGTCCTGGTCACTTTTGATGCAAGTAAGAAAAATGAACTCTAGCAAAAGCATTACTTCTGGTGCCCACCAATACATTGGACTGAAAATTTTGCTACAGTCATTGTATCTGACTCTTGTCTTCCTGGATCAGGAGCAGAAGGCCACATGGGGCGAGAAAGTTGAAGGGGATGGTGACCATAGGTATTCATCTTCGCGAAGTGCAGGGAAGCAGATGCGCCAAGATCCTCAGAGGAAGGTCAGAAAGGCCTAATTTTGATAAGAATTTGCTTCTATCTAATAATGCTTCTATCCTTTTCTGTGTCCATTGTCCATATTCTCATTGAAACAGAAATATGAAAGAAATACCCATAATAAGCAATCGGAAGAACGATGGAGGGAAGAGAGGCGCCGAGTGGACGAAGAGAGGATTCAGCGTCAGAAACTACCTGATGGTAGTTGGAAAAGAGAATGGGACTTGCAGAAAGATGCATCATCCAGGTTAAATCCTCTATGGCTTATTCATAAACTTCTGGTAACAACATTGAGTAATTTTTGAGATGTCATAGAAATAATGGTTTTTTCTTTTTAGGAAAGACCATGTTTCATCTCCAAGAGAGGAAGGTGAGCATAGATGTTGAGGATCATATGTAACTGATACTGTATAATATGCAGGTGTATATGGAATGGTGATGACTTATGCTGTCAGCCATAGTGCCCTTCATCCTTTGATGACTGTTAGAAGCTTTGGTTGTTTGGCTAACCTTTCCATTTTTTGGTGGAACAGTTCAGGATAGGCAGAGTATTCCAAGTTGTTCTCTCTCATAAAAGATTAATGTGGTTCTTTTCTTAGGCCAGAAGGAAATGGTATTCTTCAAGAAATCTGGAAGGCAGCAGGAGCAAAGAAAAGGATTAGGAAGAGGAAAAGGCCAGAGTCAAGGGATGAGTGGAGGAAGTGAATCATTTGGTAAGACTCTCTTTTGGTTTGTAAGTGCTATAAGAATGAGATCATTTTGGGTTAGTACCAGTGCACATTGGCTTTTTTTCCTCCAGATAATATGATTGATGCTAAGAATCGCAGTGTTATTTCATCTGGCGAGTCTCTTATCATCACAGTTCAAAAAGGTTCAAGCAGCTTGGGAGCTAAGGATTCACCCAAGAAAAAAGATGCAGAAGAACAAGGTCTGATTAAAAAACCAAATTTTGCCTGAAAATATTGGTTAGAATTACTCCTAGTAATTCTATCAGTTCTATTGGGAGAATTACATTTAAGATACCTCCAGTGAGTGCTGATGTGCATTATGTTAGGAAGAAGAAAAGATCTTTGAGGAATCTCAATTGCATCAGCAGCTAAGAGTTATTTTTCTTTCATCATACTATCCTTCGACTTTCATTACTCAGCCAACCCTCTATCCATGGCAAGTTGTTGCTTTTAAGCTGTCATCCTTATGGATGATAGTTAAAAAGGGGACATTATTTTCAATAATTTTTCATTCCAATAAGGAAGATCAGAAGCCTTTGAAACAGTAGCCTCTTCATAGTTCAAAAAATTTGACAGAGAAAACTGCTTTCACAGCTGCTGGAGTTGAAGAAACCCTCAGAGCAAATGTTGCATCAAGTCAGCAGGAAGAACAATTGGAAATCAAGGGGAACAAATCTTTGCCACTGCCACAAAGGAATAAACGCAAAGAAACCCATGGGAGCTCTTCTGCCGTTGAAGACACCAAAGCAGAAAATCAGGAGGGAGAAGATGATCAGTGGGAAGACATTGATGATGGAGGCGAATGGGAAGATGTCGATGATGACGGGATCGAGCTCTCTGCATCATCAAAAAGCGACGTGAAAGATGTGGACTGTCTTTCCACATTGGTCTACGAACATTCATCCTAAATTTGAATCCTCCCTTGAGGTATTTTCTTCATCCTTTTTGGGACAGCAAGAGTTCTTGAATGTGTGCTTTGTTGCAGCAAGCTGGATTCAGTAGTTTGAATGATATTGCAGCTGGCTGCTTGTGAGTCTTTTTGATGCAAATGTCCCTTTTTGCCAGCACATAAGTGGTAAATCCCTTTGTAGTTCTTTATAAGTGTCGCTTGGGATCACTGTTCATTTCCCTCGTGTTGTTGCACAGGACTTTTTTTTTGTACTTTATCATCAGTGATAAGTCTTGAACTCTAGAAAAATTTTCTTGGTGGCAGTACTCTATGGAACTCATGTCTTCCATGAAAAGTAGACCTTGATCTCATTTCAAAGCACCTGAAATACCCTTGATCTGTTTTGTGAGGCTCACAAGGACAATATGGGCATTTTTCCATTTCTTCCTCTCCTCACCCCATACTTGAATGTATCATGGATATTGAACTTCAGGTGTAGTCACCCTTTTTGTATGTTATTGGCTGGGTTTCATATGTTAAAGTTAGTGGCATTCAGCTCTTAAACAGGAAAATATGTGTGTATGCCAGCCAAGTTATTCAAATCACCCCATGACATTCCCAGTGCTATTATATTGCTTCTTTTTCAAATATTTGGCTACATCATATCAGGTGTTCTGTTTCTGTTTCTGTCAGTTGGTCAATCCATTCTCCCNCTTCTTTTTCAAATATTTGGCTACATCATATCAGGTGTTCTGTTTCTGTTTCTGTCAGTTGGTCAATCCATTCTCCCATCAGTGGATTTCAAGAAGCTCAGGAGATGAAACTAACCATAGACACTGTAGGTGTCACATGCATCAGACTTTAAAATTGTCTGGTGCCATGTCCACTGAATGAGATTGTGAATACGATATCAAATCAGGGATAGATTTGGTACAAGTCAGCCTACGTTCATCGAATGTGGGAAGCCCTATGGATTGTTTTCTTGTTATAATATATCTGTCTTGTTTCGTTATGATTTGATTGTTTGTGGGACGCAGTTCCCAAGTGCTTGCCAAGAAGGAAAATACACCTTTCTCCATAAGATTCCATTGTCTTTATTGATTTTGAAGCTAGTTCTTCACGGACTGCCAGATAAGGAAGTCGTTTAGCTGCAGGGATTTGGTGTCAAATCAACACTGTTGACTTCTGCATTGCTCAGCTGCTCCCTGTCTGTCATGGTAAACATGTTATGACCTTGGACAGAATGTTTTTTCCTCGATTTTTTCATGAAAATTTTTTTTGCTAGCGTTTGCTAGCACAGCCATACGTGTTGCAAGAATGGAAAAAGAGTGTGTTGGAGCGGAGGGGAGTGGGGTGAGGGCACGGCAAGGGGGGTACGTGCCCCTCCCCCTCCCGACGCGACGTCGCGGAGTACAGCGTCGAGATTTGATACTATTATTTATTCCTTCGCTCTTGTAGGGCCCAAAGGCCCATCGAATCCGTCACGCGAAGTTAGATATATACAAATACGCGCACGCGGAAAACATTAAATAAAAGTAAACCGGAAATTCACGGAACTGGACAAAACCCACAAAACCCGTACATATTTGCACACGCACGCAGCAAAACAAAAGAGAGTATGAAATAAAGAAACGAGGATTGAAAGAGAAAACAAGCAAGAAAAAGGACAACTTAAAGATGAGTCCCGTTCCGGCGATCGCCCTCCCATTCATTCATGTACGTAAATGACGGTAGAGAGAGAGAGAGACGTTTCCTATCCGCAAGACGGGAAGCCTCTCGTGGATGGAGAGCGCTACATTTTATTTATTTCATTTTATTTTATTTTTTATTCAAATGTATTGTGCATGACATCTACAAACCGAAAGCAAAGATGCGACCTAAATTTCAAATAACACTGGAAACTCTCCACATTCAAACTGCTCCCTTTAAATTGTTGACAATATATAAAATGTTTCGCATACAACATGAGAGCATTCAACACATAAATTTTCGACTTCAAAAGACCAGATAACACA
>CAJPEV010004081.1:0-25045 GCA_905338385.1 Darwinula stevensoni
AATTCGAGACTGCCTGTGGCTTCAAAATCGAAGTAGCAGGCAATACTATCGCCACAAACAGCCTGAATGTCATCCGGAAAGGATTGTGGGTCTGGTTGTTGCAAATTGGGCACGAATTCCGGATGATAGAAAGTGGCATAACTTTCCCCTCGCTTGTACGTGAAATATGAGTGATTTGCCCATACTCTCCACGACTCTCCAAACTCGTAGTGAATTTCGTAAAGGGCTGAGTCCTCCGGCAGAACAGTTCCATCCAATGTATGCAAGTCGTTGTTTGGATTGCCGTCGGAATTTCCCAGCAAGCCTTGCGGAATGTTCGCATAGGAACTGCCTGCAATACCGAACAAGGACAGGGCTCCTTGCGCCCAGCTCACACTGAAAGTCAGATCGGAGAAGGAAATTTGAATTTTGTTTTCCATGAGTTGGTTCGATATGATTGCTGGCCCAATGAAGATATTGGGAAGATCCTCATCAAATGGGAACGGAGAGCCGTCCAGCAAGAGCTCGATGGCATTCCTATCGGGTGACAACTGAATTTGAAAAGTTGCACCATCTGTGCATTTGAAAACAACTGCCGAAATCACGGTTGCATTTGCGACTTGTTTCGTTACCATTGGTTACCATGGAACCATCCTGACCTGGGCGGAGCATCGTTCAGTCTTCATGAGCCAGTATTCGCCATGTCCGTTGAAAGTATATTCCAGTAAATCGAAAGTGGTGAAATGTGGATCTCCACCTCCTTGGGATGGGTCGGGCGGGACATAACCTTCCCCACACTGTGATGGCCGATGTTGGAAGTACTTCCGGCATGAGCTACTACTTTCAGGCCACGATGGAACGCAACACCAGAACCATGGGATGACATCAGAGATGAAATGGTACCATGTGTTTAAGTCGGGACTATATTTGTCAGCCGTGCCGCCCCCTGGAGGGCCACAAAAAATGTTCTCTCCTTTGTAACAACACTGCTGTCCGCCTTTGCTAGGAGAGGGAGTGACGCTTCGGTAGCAAGTGTCTGCACCAGGGTGAAAGAACCACAGCACATCGTCGCTGCGAACGAAGCGCTGATCTTCTCTAGCGAGCGAAAGGGTCGGTGGACAGGGCATCAAGTCCGTGGGGGGTCCCTCATCGGTCAGGGCCCAATCATCGCATTTTTTAAGTGATTCTGTCGTGCTTAGAATGAAACATAATGCAGTTCGAAATGGGAGGAAACGGACGACAGTCGTGAGAACCGGGAACAATCGCCCGAAATTGGATCTTGTCTGAAGGGAGAAGGTGAAGCTTGGGGTTGAAATCTGGTCCGTAAAGTCGCCTAACTTCGACATGTCGAAGATCAAAACTCCCGTGTTAGAAACGTTGTCATTGAGTAGCAGCTGTGGGAGCCAGTCTACCTTCTCCGAATCGAGAAGATGAAGGTAAAGAGCAATTGTGTCAGAGTTAAAGTCGTCAGCATTCCAAATCAAACGAACCAGGTCTTTAGACCCTTCAACGGCATACATTTCGAGAACCGTTTTTGGCTCCTCGATGATGAAAAGAGCAGCCGAATAAACGGAGTTATTCTCAGCCACTTGGGACCTGACCTCGACGTCGATGCGTCCCAGTTGATAGAAAAACGGCGCGACGCAGGCCACCGCATCTTCAGCAATGACGTAACCATTCACGACCAAATCGCCCTTTTGTAGATCTTTGAACGTGCATGTAATGTTCGCATTCTCCTCGAAGCATGGTCCCTTGAATAACACCGCCTCATTACCGTAGGCAGAGACATACGCCGGAGTGGTGACGAGAGAACGATTGTAGGACGTTGAGTTTTCGCAACCGGATGGAATTATAGAATCGGCGTCGATGCGAAACACGAACTTGCCCGGGTGGCCATAGTTGGACATCGATGTCACGTTCGCTATGTCTGGACTGCATGACTCTTCCAGCATATAAATATGATCAAGGTCCCCATCTCCAGCGTCGAAGCCGATTTTTGCGTGTGTGCTCGAAGCTGTACCTATCGTCCACTGGATGGTATTATAGTAAAAAATTGCAAAGGAGTACTGCGTGTCTGTTGTTATTACTGCCTGGAACGTGTTTTTTAGCGATGTTCCGAGACCGAAGCCACCCACTTGGAACCACGTCGCGACGAAAGCCCATTGCAGTCGAAGATGTTGAAATTCAGGGAAAGCTGTCTGAATTTCGGCTGCAGCTTTCTGCAAGACAGCGTCTTCAGTCGTTTGTCGATAGTAGGTCTGGCCAATGCTGCTAGTAATCACATCTGCCCAGAAAGGTGTGATCATTCGGAAATCTTCTTGTTGTGGGACACAAGTCGGTGTGTACTGAAAAATCGGAGCTAAAAAGGAGATGCCGCCGTTGTTGTTCAACCAGAGTGAATCATGCGAATGATTGAAAAAGAAAAACGGGAGTTGGAGCTGAATTTCGTCAGTGCTACAATCGTCACATTCCGGGATATTATTGTCCAGCACTCCGTCCCCAAAAGGGAAGAAGTCTTCCACTGGCACTTCGCAAAAACCGATGCTCAAGAAAATCACCTGCACGATCACAGGAATCACAGAAACTGTCCCCATCATCTCATTGCTGTGCAGACATGGGCATGGATTGAGACCTATATGAGTAGTGGTACGGGAGAATGGAATCAAGAGTAAATCAGTTTCGGAATATCCTTGTCTTATCAGCGTATCGGTTCTTGATAATCCGGCACCTGTAAGTATACGTTTTTAATTACTTACAGACGGTTGGTGAGGTGCATATTGTTCTAATTTTCTTTCAGCACGTCCCATATTCTCATATACCGGGTAAAATTATGTAACTTCCGCATTTCGCGAAGACTGTGACTTGAATTACCAGCATCGGGAATGAGAATGATTCTAGTACTTGAGATCGTACAGCCCTTGCCGAGAAAACAATAGATTCGATAGCTTGGGTTAAAGTGAAGGAGCTGGTTTCACAACCTAAAATTAGTTCAAACCAAAACGAGGTTCGATGAGGGCATCGGTTCAGATCCCTTCCTGATATCTTATTTGTATGCATACCTATCCTTCCTACATGGCGACAGATACTTTAAAGGTTGTGTCGTTCCTTCATAATTATATTAGTTAGAATATACTTTAACATATTTTTTCAGCTGAATTCATGGTAATTCCAGTCAGGCCCTACAAAATTTGAACATGAATGTTGAATAGTTTTTGGCTTGACATTTGTCAATATTTGTCGCGCCAAAAGGGGATAGGCGTGAAAGTGGTAACTTTTACGCGTATCCCCTTTTGACAACGTGAAAGGAGTCACTCTTAAAGTTTTGTCACACTCATGCTTTGGAGGAAACGTTGAAATAAACGTGACTGGGTGAATCGCTGGCAGAGGAACGCCTAAAATATCAGTGACCATGCTAAAAATCCCTTCATAACGCTCATCCATGAATAACGCTTACTTGAGCGTTATTCAATGGTGAAAAGAGAGTGTGTTAACAGCATTCTCTTCCTTCCTATGCATCGGTACATAAACGCGACACAATGTTATGTGGCGAATACAAAAGTTGCTGCGCATGAAGTAGCATTGTTAAAATGTTCATATTTGAACTTTTTGATCACAAATTTTGGCTTGAAAAGTAATCAGTCAGTACCTCTAGCCCTACATGATATTTCTTTCAGTTCGCTTCAAATTTTTTAGGGAAATGTTGTTGGCATTCTACAAATGAACCAACCTGTACTCATCTCTCTCCTTTCCTTAAACGTATAGGAAATGGAAAATGCTCTTACTATGCGTTTGAAAAGTTGGACGAAAAATGATATGAGGGCAACGTATGGAGGTTTTTCCTCTTGAAGAAGAAAACCTGTCTTTTACGAATCGGGACTGATCAACCGCCTGCAATAAATCAATACATTTTTATCTTATCGGTAGGAATACAGCTGCGCATGAAGGTAAATATCCAATATACTTGCTTTTCCTCCTTTCTGGAAGTGGAATTTATTTACTTACCAAACTTATCTTGTTTTATTGTTTACTTATAATACCTGCCCCGTTTACCACGCTCGACAGGGTATAAGGATAGGTGCCAAGTTGCATGTGATCGCCTTTATTCTCTATTCCCATGGGTAATGGAGGAAAATAATAGATAAAGCTGTCAGTGATTCCCTTTTTAGCGTTAGTCTGAAGATTCCATCCCAATCGGACAACTCGATTTTGAACACTTGTGTAGTCTTCGGTTGGTTTTCTCCATTCGTCAACTGACGTCTTGTTGAATTTAATTCGCAGACTAAAAGTGTCGAATGTGACGAATTGATGACATATGTTGCTTTTGGGTTTCGATGTTACTAATACGTGACGAGGGTTGTTTTGAGTCGAGTGTTCGTCACGTCAAACTAAGCAAGTAAACCCCGTGGTGATTTAAAGAAAAACAGTTTTACTAATTAACAATCCCGATAGGCCGATCACAATTCACACAGACACAATACACCTCACAATGAAAAGAGCAGAGAATACCAAAGGGATTTAAACCTATTGTTAGGTCCCTATGGAAGTAGTGTCCCCCTCTTCCTCTGCCAAGTCTTAACCCACCCAGCACTCCACCCGCTGCCTTCCAGGACACATTTTCGCACTCCTCTTTCTCCTCCCCAGTTGTTGAGCCTTGGCTTGAGGATGTTTTGCTTCGCAGGAATGAGGTATCCGCGTGTATCCCATTCTGGATAGGGTCCATCAAGCAGAAACTCGCTATGGTTGCGCCTTCAGCGCTCCATTACCTTGGAGAGTCATTAATTCATTTATTCCTTGCGAAATGGCAAACACGTATTTAAAGAACGTCCTCATTGAAATGCGTGATATACAGGGACAAAACCCTTGATTTTTTTAAATCAAAATCTTTACTTATATGATTTCTATTGTGCCTAACTTAAAATCTTTTCTTGTGTCCCTTTTTGTAAGGGTGGAGAATACATTTTGAAATAATTCCTTCCTATAATATACGCTAAGGGGACATACTTCAAAAGTGTGATTTTTCCTGTACTCAGCAATCAAACTGGTACTTCTGAGGGAAGTTTAAATTTTCTGTCTTTGTTTCGTTGGATCAAAAAAAAAAATTCAGGAAAATGGGACTGAAAAAAGTACCCTGATTGGTTTTAACGAAAATTGTATTTCTTCTGAAATGTAAACTTAGGGAACTCCATGCCATCCAGTTTCAGCCTTATACGTTTCATCTTTCGGCTTGCGAAAAATATGTATTTGGAAAAGCGACACACCGAAAAGTTGCGCTCTGAAGAGACGCACAATAGTTGAATTTTTCCTTAAATCAACATCACGTCCGTTATGCGTGCGCTAGCTGCTATTTTTCTATTTCTGCCCGATTCGCTATTAAAAATTCGTTGAAAACGTTACGTCCCCAAGAAATTGGCCCTCCAAAAATTATTAGGAAATTTAACATTTGACATTTGAGCTGAGTCCTTCACCAGTCACGTTCTTGCCATGTTACAGCTTCCCATGGGTCTCCGTTTGATTGAAGCAAAGATAACTATTTGAAAGTAAGTTCCCCGAAAATGTGTGCCCCAATGGCGTGCATCACCAAAGTGGAATTTTTCCTGAACTCAGCATGTGAATAGCTACCATGTCCGTCAGTCAGCTACTCACAATCATCTATATATATAATATGAAAGTAAAATTGTTTCTTTACTCAGCTATTCATCACGTACTTCTTTGCCAAGTTTAAACTTTCCAGCACCCTCCGTTTTGCTGGATCTGAAAATTCAGGAAAAATTGGAAAATATGCGCCCTCTGGCGTTTTAACCGAAAAGTATCGTTTTTACCGAAATCAATCAAACCTCAGTGAACTACATGCCCACAAAGTATCAATCTTATACGTTTGCCTTTTTCGCTGGTGAAAAATCATGTATGGAAAAGTCGACCCACCCAAAAGCTACGCCCGGATGGGATGCACCATGACAGCTTATGTGAAAAAATCTCCCTTTGAAATGTATGCCCCCAGGTCATTTCATTCCAAAGTCTGAATTTTTCTGCACGCAGCATCCCGGTAGGTAATTATGTACCAAGTTTCATCTTTCCACACTAGTTCAATACACCAGGAAAAAAATTCTTGAAAACGTCGGCCCCCAAAAATATGCCCCCAGGGAGTGGATCTAAAGTTTTGCATTTTTCTTGAACTTATCGTGTCTATAGGCACGTCCATGCCACGTTTCAGCTTTCCATGCTTCTCCGTTGTATTCAAGCAACGGGACATGGAAGGCAAGAGAAGTAAAGAAGAGGCATGAAATCGCTGGGAATTGAACCCTTGCCTCACGATTACCGGTCAGATGTGCTACCACTACACCACCAAAACGGTGAGATGCAGTGGTATCTTTCGATGACATCCTTATCCATCACGACATATATTTAAAAAAAAAAACTTCTCCCCCCAAAATGTGTACCCCCAGGGCATGTACCTCCAAAGTCGGATTTTTTCTGAACTCTGCACCCCAAAAGGTACATGTGTACCAAGTTTCAGATTTCTAACTTTTCTAGAACATGGTTAGAATTAGCATCAGTCAGTCAGTCAGTCACGATCGTCTATATATATTAGATGGTAACTTCGATATTTCCATAGGTGCAAACAGTACGAATTTTCAAGTAATTTATACTTTTTTTCAGAAATCAATGTATGTTGGTTTGTGAGATACAGATAATTGAAAGTTTGGGAAAACGTCGATCTGGCTAGTCGTCCTTTATAGGGCACCGCCACTAAAGATTTTTTTTTCACAGAACTCACTTGAGATGCAGAGTAAATAAACTACCATATTTCATCGTTTGCATTGGAGGATCTCGTAATTTTTTTCTGCAAAAATGGATGACAATGATCTTACATGAAAACCATGATTTGAAATGACACCACACGGTTTTATTTTCCATGTCAAACAGGAAGCGGGATTAAGTAATACATATTACTAATGGTAACGGTAAAACAAATTTCCATATCCAATGGAATAAAATATGAAAACTTCATGAAAAGGAAATTTACTTGAGTACATTCCGGGGTGCAGATTTTCCATTCCACTTGTTTCTATGCCTTTGGAGTCATATTCATTTGATTACTAATGATTCAAATTTAAGTGTGAAAACTGTTAATCCGACGTCCTAGGTCTATGAGAATAGTCCTGGACAGCACTGCAATATCCTCAAGGGTTTGCGCGCTCAAGTCGTAATGGAGATGGGCATATGGTATATGATGCTAGATTCAGCATTTCATTAGGGCATTATCAAACACAGAAATCACTGCCTGGAGCAGTTGCTTTCTCCCTTTGTAAGTTGTGGATCTGTCAACCGCGATGTAGGGATAGAACAAAAGGTCCAGGTTGCATAGCATGCTAGACTGAAGCTATCTTGCAAATTATATCTTGCATTGAAGCTATCTTGCATTCAATGATTTCAAGTGAAGGAATAAACTTTTAAAAATAAAATTTTTAGGGTTTCTTCGAATGACATGAGAGGTAATAGCAAACACAGAAAATTGGAGGTACATGCGTTCTACAAAAGAGCAAAATGAGAAAAAATTCAAAATTAAAACCCCCTCCAATCGCCTTGAAAATAACGCCAGACATTAATCGGTCAATCTGTTATGCAACCATGATATGGCGGTTGTGGCACAAATAGGTAAAATAATATTTATTTAACGCAAATCGGGAAAATAAAATTATATAGGAAATAATCAATATTTCTCCATTAGGAACACTACCAATCTCGTTCAAAATCCCACACCGGCATAACCCGATCATTCTGTGACGCAACCATGATGCAGAGGTTGCGGCACAAATAGATTTGGATGGGAAAAAAAATATTCATGCAAATTAAATCGGGAAAAAAATATTTTAAGAAGAATGATCAATATTTATCCATTAGGAACCCTACCAATTTTCTTGAAAATTTCGCCAGACATGAACCGATCAAAATGTTATGCAACCATGATGCGGCGGTTGCGATGATTGGGATATTACTATTATTTCAGATCACAAAGGCTACATTCCTTTCTTCTCTTATTAAATTCCATTATCTTGGTTTTTGGATTCGGTTGTGTTGATGAGGTAGCTATGGGTTCTCATTCCTTTTCTCCTACATTTAGTTGTGTTGTCAAATGTGATCGAGCTTCTAGCGCTCTGCTTAACTACTTAGAGCAATGCTTGGTAGTTTAGTCGTCTGGCGCCCTTTTGCGTTTATTTTTCAGTTGGATTATCTAATATATATAGACGATCGTGACTGACTGAGTGACTGACGCTAATTCTAACAATGTTCCAGAAAGGTTAGAAATCTGAAACTTGGTACACATGTACGTTTTGGGGTGCAGAGTTCAGAAAAAATCCGACTTCGGAGGTACATGCCCTGGGGGTACACATTTTGGGGGTATAAGTTTTTTTTAAATATACATCGTGATGGATAAGGATGTCATCGAAAGACCACCCGATATGTCAGCGTTTCGGTGGTGTAGTAGTAGCACATCTGAACGGTAATCGTGAGCCCAAGGTTCAATTCCCAACCAATCGGTGCCTTTTTTCTTGGCTTCTTTTGACTTCCATGTCCAGTTACTTGAATAAAAAGGAGAGACATGGAAAGCTGAAACGTGGCGTGGATGTGCCTACTGACACGAGAAGTTCAGTAAAAAAAAATGCAAAGTTTTAGATCCATACTCTGGGGGCATATCATTTGGGGCCGACGTTTTCAAGTATTTTTTTTGTCCTGGTGTATTGAGCTAGTGTGGAAAGATGAAACTTGGTACATAATTACCTACCGGGATTCTGCATGCAGAAAAATTCAGACTTTGGAATGAAATGCCTGGGGGCATAAATTTCAAAGGGAGATGTTTTCACAATTTTTTTGCATTAGTTATACCGATGGACATGGAAACCTGGAACTTTGCATGAATGTGACTACCAAGATAAGGAGTTAAAGAAAAATGTTAAGTCTTGATACATCCTCTGGGGGAAAACTTCTCGAGGGGCGATGTTTAAAAAAAAAGAAATTGTCGTGGCGAATTGGACAGAATGGAAAGTTGAAACTTGGCACACGTATAAGTGACCTGATATTACTGAGCTGAGGGAGTATTCTGCTTTCATGGTGCATCCACTCCGGGCATAGCTTTTAGGTGGGTCGGCTATTCTAAATGTTTTTTATTTCACCAGCGAGAAGGGCCAACGTATGATATTGAAACGTTATGCGCATGTAGTTCACACTGAGGATGAATTTCAGTAATAAAAAAAAGAAAATAGGACGTTTCGGTTAAAATATCCTGGGGCACACATTTTGCAAAAGGCGTATTTTCACGAATTTTTTTATCCATGAAAACAGAGGGCGCATGAAAGTTAGAAAAAATTTTTTGGCAAATAAGTACCTGATGGATAACTGCTTCAATAAAAAAATTATTCATTCATTATATATAGACGATCGTGAGTAGCTGACTGACTGACATAAGTAGCCATTCGCATACTGAGTTCAGGAGAAGTTCTACTTTGGTGATGCATGCCATAGGGGCACACCTTTCGGTGATCATATTTCCAAATAGTTCTCTTTGCTTCAAATGGAGACACAAGGAAAGCTGGCAAGAACATGACCATTGACGCACTGAGCTCAAATGTCAAATTGAACGAGATTGGTAGGGTTCCCGAGCGAGAAATATTGATTATTTCCAATAAAATTTGATTTTCCCGATTTGCGTTAAATAAAAATTATTTTTCCCATCCAAATATTTTTGTGCCGCAACCGCTGCATCATAGTTGCGTAACAGAGTGATCTGCTTATGTCTGGCGAGATTTTCAAGGAGATTGGTAGGATTCCTAATGGAGAAACATTGATTATTTCCTATATAATATTATTTTCCCGATTTGCGTTAAATAAAAATTTTTTACCCATCAAAACCTATTTGTGCCACAACCGCCATATCATGGTTGCTTAACAGATTGACTGTTTAATGTCTGGCGTTATTTTTAAGGTGATTGGTAAGGTTTTCAATTTTTAATTTTTTCTAATTTTGCTCTTTTGTAGAACGCATGTACCTCCAATTTTCTGTGTTTGCTATTACCTCTCATGTCATTGGAAGAAACTCTAAAAACTTTATTTTTTAAAGTTGATTCCTTCACTTGAAATCATTGAATGCAAGATAGCTTCAATGCAAGATAGGATTTGCAAGATAGCTTCAGCTCTGGGACGATCCCTTGCCTTTCTTTCTGCCTCCCATGCCTTCCAAGTCTCGTTTCTCATTCCCCCTCCATAACCATTTTTTTCCTTGAGTAAAACGGAGAGACATGGATAGATGAAACTTGGGAAGGACTTGTCTACCGAGACGATGAGTTCAGGAAAAATGTAAACTTTTAGTTCCATGGCCTGGGGGCATATTTTTTGGGGCCGACGATTTCAAGTAATTCTTTTTTGCCCTGGTGCATTGTGCTGGTGTGGAAAGATGAAGCGTATTACATAACTAACTATTGGAATCCTGCGTGCAGAAAAATTCAGACTTTGGAAGTAAATGTCCTGTAGGCACAAATTTCAAAGGTAGATGTTTTCAGCAATTTCTTTTGGCATCAGTTAAACTTAATTGATGAACGTTGAAAGGTGAAACTTTGCTTGGATGTGATACTGAGACAAGGAGTAGAAGATAAAGGTTACGTCTCGATACATCCTCTGGGGGAATTTTTTCGAGGCTTGATATTTAAAAAAAATTTTGTCGTTACGAATTGGACAGAGATGGAAAGGTGAAACTTATCACACATATAAGTGACATGATGTTATTGAGTTGAGGAAGCATTCAGCTTTCATGGTGCATCCCCTCCAGAAATAGCTACCCAAAAGCTATTTCTGGAGGGGATGCATTTTGTGTATTTGGGAGGGGATGCATTTTGTGCATTTGGGAGGGGATGCATTTGGATGTCGGCATTTCCAAACATGTTTTTTTCACCAGCGAAAAGGGCAAACTTATAATATAGAAACTTTTTTGGCATGTAGTTCACTGAGGATGGATTTCGATAAAAAAAAAGGGTACTTCACGGTTAAAACGCCTGAGGGCGTATTTTCCCGATAAAGGAAAACAGAGGGCGCTGGAAAGTTTACACTTGCTGAAGAGGAAACTGATGGATAGCTGAGTAAAAAAAAAAGTATATATATATATAGAGAATCGTGAGTAGCTGACAGATTGACATAAGTCGCTATTCGCATGCGGTGTTAAGGAAAAATTCTACTTTTGTGATACATGCCGTAGGGGCACACCTTTTGGGGGAACATATTTTCAAATAGTTCTCTATGCTTCAATGAAACGGTGACACGTGGAAAGCTGAAACCTGGCAAGAACGTCACTGCTGACGCACTGAGCTATGGAATAATGTCAACTTTACAAAACATAGGAATATTTGGGGGATATTTCTTGGAGACCTTATGTTTCCACCGAATCGGGTAGAAATAGAAATGTTGCAGCTGGCGCACGCACAAAGGACGTGATGTTGATTTAAGGAAAAATTCAACTTATGTCGTGCATCTCCTTAGAGCACAGCTTTTGAGTTGGTCGCTTTTCGAAATACATTTTTTACCGTCAGTATAAAGGGAAACGTATGAGGCTGAAACTGGGAGGCATGGAGTTCCCTGAATTTACATTTCAGAAAAAAAAAAATCATCAGTAGTCACATCCATGCAAAGTTTCAGCTTTCCAAGTCTCTCCGTTTTATTAAAGTAAAGAAAATGTTATGAAGGGAGAAGGAGTAACGAGATAGGAAAGGCAAAACAAGCCTAAAGAAACCCAAGGAATCGTCGGAAATTGAACCCATACCTTCTGACTACCGGTCAGACTTGCTATCACTTCACTACCGAACTCGTGACAGCCAGTCGATCCTCTGAATCCCATCCTCATTCGTCACAAAATATATTTGGAAAAAAACTTTTCCCCCCAAAATGTGTACCCCCAGGGCATAGCTTTTAGGTGGGTCGGCTATTCTAAATGTTTTTTATTTCACCAGCGAGAAGGGCCAACGTATGATATTGAAACGTTATGCGCATGTAGTTCACACTGAGGATGAATTTCAGTAATAAAAATCTTAATCCGTCACAATATATATCTTTAAAAATGTCTCTCCCAAAATGTGTACCCCCAGGGCATGTACCTCCAAAGTCGGATTTTTTCTGAACCCTGCAGGTACATATGTACCAAGTTTCAGATTTCTAACATTTCTAGAACATTGTTAGAATTACGTCAGTCAGTCACGACCGTCTATATATATTTTATTGTGAGTTTAAGCTATTTTTTGTTGTGTGAATTCATTGCCAGCCTGATGTTAGCAGCATGAAGCAAGCAGAAATTCTCCATTTCCCCGAATTGCCACTTTAGACTTAATCCTTTACACAATGTATCCTATAGCAAGAAGCAGTTTTCCTAAAGCGAAATTGTGCAAGGTTGCCCTTTTTCTTAATCATTCCTCCAAAATAGGCACCAAGAGGATGGAAGTATTCAAGTCTTGAGATATTCAAATACCTGATGATGTACAATGTCATGCATTAAACATGTTCCCACATTTCAGGAAATAAAAATATTGATACAAAATGAAATATGTTGTGAAATCCCTCACGAAATTATAGTGGCAAATCAATGTTTCCTCGACATTCATAAATGATCAATGCTAAAATTGGCTTTATGAAACAAGCTATCGCGACCTGCTTATCACATGTGGCGTTCCAAAATGGTCCTGGTTCTATTCCTCCTCAACGTCCTGGTCCATGAAGACCAATAAAAATGATCGGAAATTATTCGAATTGGTTGGTAACGCCACAAAAACATATCAATGGAAATTGAAGGCGACTATGACGTGAATTAACATAAATGACTCACGAACGGACTCCAGCATGTCCGACGTAATAATAACTCCGTTGACTCCTCGTATGTAATACAGTGTATTTATTAAGGCAACCAGTATTGGGTGAGATCAATATTAGCAAGGGTCAGAGTAGGAATTCTCTGAACCATTTTGGATTCTATTGTTTTAGATGATCAATGGGTGAAGAATATAAAAGGATCAATACCTGAATGGATAATAGTGTGCTGAGTAAAAGCTTCCAGCATTCGCTCCCGACCCGCACAGGGGTTCAACACATGTCCCGCGTCTTCTCGACAGTTCTCAACTGTACTCTCGATGCCGCACACTCTCGTCTCTCGTTCCGACAACTACGCTGGTACACCCCCACTTTCTGAGAGCGTGGGAGTTATATTGCATAATATCGAGCACGCGCATTATTCAATATGGCGATTTAAGCATACTTACGAAGAGTACCTCCTACAAAATCATCCTCCCTCAACCAGACAATTACTCCATTCTATTAAACTCAATCCCGAGACGCATATATCGATGGATTTTCGCAAATCAAATCCTCTCCAGCTTATCCCTCCTTAATCAGGCTTGGCAGGATCCCTCATCAAATCCGTCAGGTGCGCCTATCTCGGGAGTGGGGGATGAATATATGAATTCGGAATTTAAAATTACACCTGCTAAAAGCAATATACAGTTTCTTTCGCAAAATTAGCCTCATCTTTGAAGGAGAGAGAATGAATCACGCCAAATTTAATTTTTTCATATGGTTTTTGAGAGGAATACGAAGAAAAGGAATTATATAACGGTAGGGGATTGAAGAAAACTGCTGAGTGGCAGAGCACCGAGTTTTCATATAATTTTTAGAATTTTTGAGCCCCTGGATCTGACAAGAAAAATCGCAAATCTGCCAATGAATCTCATCCTTGAGACTGAATATATATTTTCAACGCTATGGTCGCACCTTTTGCGCTCTATTACTTTGGATAGTGATTAATTAATTCATATTTTGCGAAATTGCAAACACGTATTTACAGTTCGTCCCCATTGAAATACATGACATATGGGGTCGAAAATCTTGATTTTTATCAAAATCTTTACCTCTATGATTCTATGTTTGATTAACTTTAAATCTTTTCTTGTGTCCCTTTTTGTAAGGGACACAAGATTCTCACAATTCTCCATTTTGTAAATGGAGAATACATTTTCAAATACTTCCCTCCTATAATCTACGCTAAGGAGACATATTTCAAAATTAGGATTTTTCCTTTACTCAGCCATCAAACAGGTACTTCTGAGGGAAGTTTAAATTTTCTGTCTCTGTTTCGCTGGATAAAAAAAAATATGAGGAAAACGGGACTGAAAAAAGTGCCCTAATGGGTTTTAACGAACATTTTCTTTCTTTTGAAATATAGACTCAGGGAACTCCATGCCACACAGTTTCAGGTTTATACGTTTCCCCTTTTTGCTGGCGGAAAAATGTATTTGGAAAAGCGACACTCCCAAAAGCTGTGCCCTGAGGAGACGTATAAAAAAGTTAGCGCCAGCTACATTTCTATGTCTGCCCGGTGAACTTCATACCCACAAAGTTTCAATATTATACGGTTGCCCATATCACTGGTGAAAAAACATGCTTGGAAAAGCAGACCCACCGAAAAGCCATGCCCAGAGGGGATGCCCCCATGAAACCTTAATACTCCCTCAGCTCAGTAATGTCGTCACTTATACGTGTGCCAAGTTTCACTTTTCCATTTCTGTCCAATTCGCCACAACATTTTTTTTCCAAAACATCGCCCCTCGAAATAATTCCTCCAGAAGATGTATCGAGACTTAACGTTTTCATTTAACTCTTTGTCTCGGTAGTCACATTCATGCAATGTTTCAGCTTTCCATGTTCATCAGTTTAACTAATGCAAAAGAATTAGTTGGAAACATCTCCCTTTGAAACTTGTTCCCCTCTGGATATTTATTTCCAAAGTTTAAATGTTTCTGGAGCATCGAAATAGGTGGTTACTGTATGTACCAAGTTTCATTTTCCACACTAGTTCAATCCGCCAGGACGAAAAAAAGTTACGCGAAAACGTCGGCCTCAAAAAATATGCCCGCAAGGCATGGTTGTAACCTTTAACATTTTTCCTGAACTCATCGTCTCGGTAGGCACCTCCATACCAGGTTTCAGCTTTCCATGTCTCTCCGTTTTACTCAAGCAAAAATTAAGTTATGGAGGGGGAATGAGTAATGGGATATGGAAGGCCAAAAAAGCAGAAAGAAAGCCACGGCATGGCTGGGAGTTGAACCCGGACCTCCTGATTGCCGGTAAGATATACTATTAATACTACCACACCATCGAACACACGACATTTCTTCCCCCCTCTGAATCCCATCATCATCTGTCACAATATACAGGGTGGGCCAAAAAAAAGTGAACCATATTGGAAAGATCATTTCTCCCAAGCATTTGGCCAAAACTTAAAAATGATGATATCACTGTGTAGGCCATTCAATTCTCCACAAAAAATGATATAATATTATTTGCCACAAAACAATTTGTGCTCACACAAAATGCACTTGCATGAAAAGAGTGAAACATAAAAATCTTCCATAGACGCTGCACAACCACTCCTAATGCACCTGCTTTGCTCTCGCTCATACCAGACAAAAAAAATTCATCACTTCAGTGTTGAAAAAGATGCTCTGCATGACCACCTCCATTTCTCCTAACAGCACGTAAGCGATCTCTCCATGTTTTAATTGCTCTAGTAATGGACTCCTGTGGCAACTCTTCCCAAGCCAACAGGATTCGTTGCTTGAGATCTTCCACATCACGAACCTTTTCACCTCGATAAACTTTTTCCTGCAAGGNAGGAGCTCTTTACAACGAATCTTGCGCTTCTGTTGGGCTTCCTGCTTCAGCTCTTGAACCCTAACACGCTTGAAAACTTTCAAGTTCAGATCCCTCTTGATAATGCGCCTAACCGAGGACCTGGAAATTCCAGTTTCTTTTTCCACTTCCCTCTCACTCTGACTGGTACCAGGACGATCTTCTTGGCTTAAAATTCGTTCTTCAACTGCTGCAATGTTTTCAGCTGTCCTCACAGTTTTGGGACGACCACTTCCAGGCTTTCGTTCACAGCTGCCTGTGTCCCGAAGTTTTCTCAAGAATTTTGCCACCGTCGTTTTCTTCCACTGACGTTCTGGATCAAACTCCAGAATCTTGTTAAGAGAAAAATTCTTCTTTCGAAGTGCACGAATGACACTCTTATCATCCTCACTCAGCTTTTGATAAACACCCATGGCTCTGGAATGAAAAAAAATCATGAAGCATGGACCAGTTGCAGACACTGAAGAGAAAGGATGACCAAAAATCGCAGCATATCACAGTTGCACAGAAAGACAGATGGTAGCTCCCAGCTTAAGTCTGTTTCCCACAACAGTACCAAGTCAACTAGCCACTTGCTGGTGGACGCACTCCCTTCCTGCCGGGGAATGAGAAAGAGGCACACGTGGCGCGTGCACAGGATGCTGGAGCGGTGAAAACCCATTTGCCTCTAATTGCATTCAAACACATTTTGATGCCAAACTAAGGACGGAAGAACAGTTAAGATTTAATTCTTTTTTGTGCAGAATTGAGCCAGCTGCATTTTGAGTGCTTCAAAAAAGTAAAAAGAGCATTTTTGAGTAACATAGCACCCCCTGAAGGGAGGTTCACTTTTTTTTGGCCCACCCTGTATATTTAAGAAAAATGTTTACCCCCAAAATGTGTACTGGACATGTACCTCCAAAGTCGGATTTTTTCTGAACTCTCCATCCAAAAATGTACATGGGCACCAAGTTTCAGATTTCTAACCTTTCTAGAACATGGTTAGAATCAGCGTCAGTCATTCAGTCAGTCACGATCGTCTATATACAGTATATTACAGGGTGATACAAAAGTTCTGTACACTCAGTTATCTCAACTTTTTATAACCATTTTTAAAGAACTCACAAATGGGGACAACGCTATTAGAAACAACAACCATTTCAACAGATAATGCACGCAAATTCATTCAAAATGACCACCTTTTGCTGTAACACAATCGCGAAGTCTCTTTAATTGGACAATGGCATGACGAAACTGATAGTTTCATCAGCACTTTGAGAATCCCCTAAGTCGCGCGTACCTTAAGCTACGTGTAGAAACCAAGCCAAGCATAAATCAACGAGGTATCTTAGATAGCTTAGAATCGAGAACAGTTTTTAAAGTGTACAGAACTTTTGTGTCACCCTGTAGATGGTGTCTCTTGCATTCGTACAGCTCCTGCATAGACTCGAGACACAAGGAAAAAAAGTTCATTATTGCAAGTCTTCGAAGACTTGGAAGACTCTAGGGACAATACCTAACTGTACGAACATCGTCAGGGAGCAAGCCAAAAATTACGATCCCGTAGGAAGATGAGGAAATTGAGGATGCACTTGTTCGTAATCACGAGAAGGGGTTTATTACATGATCACGTAACAATGCAAATTCATTCGAACCCGAAAACAGAAGCAAAAATTAAGGATTTTCAACAGTTTCAAAAAGTAATTCTGAAGGGAAACACAATGATTGTAAAGTGAAGCATCATATTCAAGACAAGTTTGAAATGCATATGTCAGTAGCGAAACTTCTTGGGAACTTCAAGGAAGAGGGTACTTGTGCACTTTCAAAGTGGAAGCAGTCATTTTGATTTGCCATTCGACAATCAGTCTCTGAATCTCTTCATATCGCCTTGTCAATAAAAATTTGCCATGTATATTTCTAACTCAACTCACGCCCTCTTTAGGCCGCTATCCAAACAGAAAACAAACAGAGAATAGTGAAGAGGCTTTTAGATCCTATCACCAGAGACACAACAGAGCCCGGCAGAGCCGGATCGCAGGTTGGCATGTCTGCAGACCAAGTGCCAGTGTCTTTGCACAAGAGAATTTCACTTCCAATCAATGTGAACCCGTCATTACAAACGTGCCTCACGGTAGACCCAGCCAAGTAGTTGGTAAATTCTTGATATCCGTTTTCGAGCTTCGGCAACGGCTCGCACATGACGATCTCCTGGTTCAGCGCGTCAACCGTGTCGTTGAACATATCTTCATTGTATTTGGTGCGGTTTGCAAATTCGAGACTGCCTGTGGCATCATAGTCGAAGAAGCAGGCTAAACTAGTGCCACACATGTCCTGAATATCGGGGGAAAAGGATTCCGGGTTCGGTTCTTGCAGATTCGGCACGAATTCTGGATGAAAGAAAGTTTCGTGACTTTCACCTCTTTTGTATGTGAACATTGACTCGTTTGACAGTACCCTCCACTTCTCTCCGAACTCATTGTGAATATGTTGGAGGTCAGAAGTCACCGGCAAAACGGTTCCATCTGGTGCCTGCAAGTCGTTATTTGGATCCTCGTCCGCATTTCCCAGCAATCCACGAGGAACCCCTCCATACGAGTTACCCGCAAATCCGAAGAAAGAAAGGGCTCCTAGCGCCCAGCTCACAGTGAAAGTCATGTCATAGAATGATATTTGAATTTTGTTTTCCTGAAACTGATTTGAAATTGCAGCAGTGCCAACGTAGATTATTGGTAAATTCTTATCGAATATGAACGCAGTTCCATCTACCAATAGGTCGATGGCATTATCTCTCCCTGATAACTGAATTTGCACATTTGGACTCCCTATACACTTGAAGACAATTGCCGAAATCACGGTTGCCTTCCCGACTTTTTCAAGTTCCTGTAGTTGCCAAGGAACCATCCTGACTTGGGCTGAACATCGATCACTCCTGAGGAGCCAGTATTCACCATAACCATTGAAAGTGTATTGCAGTAAATCGAAGGTGATGAAGTGTGGATCCCCATTCCCATCGGCAGGATTAGGTGGCACATATCCATCTCCACACTGTGACGGTCGTTTGTCAAAGTACTTCCGGCACGAGCTGTTGTCGGTTCCACCCCAACGTGTTTTGCAGCATTTGATGAACGGGATGACGTCTTCTTTCTGATGATCCCAAAAGTAATCAGGACTGTATTTGTCAGCCGTTCCTCCTCCAGGCGGTCCACATAGGATTTGGCCTTGTGCATAGCAGCACTCCTGTCCGCCATTGCTGGGAGAAGGCCTGCTACTTCTGAAGCATTTGTTTGCTCCGGGATGGAAGAACCAAAGCGTGAGGAAGTCGAAAAGCTTGTGACCATCATTGAAGTTCGCATCTGCCTGAGCTTCCTCAAGCGTCCGTGGACATGGCGGTAAGTCCTTTGGTGCTCCACTGTCGTTCACGACCCAATCATCGCAAGTCAATTTGAAGAGCATTTCCAATACATCTAGCGCGTCTTGGGAGAGCGCAATAATGCTAACCATGACGTCGTCTATATTAGCAACGAGAGCCCGGAACAACTGCATATCCAATTCAACTGCCTGAAGAGATAACGTAAACAAGAGCTCTGGAATCTGGTTCGTATATTCCTTCAACTGAGACATACTTAAGGTAAATGTTCCCGTGTTTGGAACGACTTCAGTAAGAAGGATCTGTGGCAACCATTCTAAATTATCGAGATCTAGAATATGCAGGTATAGAGCAATCCTGTTATCGGAGGGAAAGTCACTGAGATCCCAATTCATACGTAATAGGTCTTTAGACCCTTCTACGGCACTCAAGTTCATAAATTTTTTTGGCTCAGGGGTAATGAAAAGAACTGCCGAATACGCAGAGATGTTCCCTGGAACTTGGGATGTGACCACAACGTCAATGCGTCCAAGTTGGTAGAAAATAGGCGCGATGCAGGCCACTGCATTTGTGTCAATAACGTTGCCACGTACCACCAATTCACCTTTCCACAGATCTTTGAACGTGCATGTAATGTTTGCATTCTTCTCAAAGCAAGGCCCCATGAACTGCACCACTTCGTGCCCATAGACTGAAACGTATGAAGGGTTGGTGATCAGAGGACGATTACTGAACGTTGAGTTGTCGCAGCCAGAAGGAATAATTGATTCAGCGTCAATGCGAAAAACGAACTTGCCAGGGTGACCGTAGTTGGACATTGACGTTATGTTCCGTACCTCTGAAGAACAAGACCCTTCCACCATGTAAGCATGTTCTGCATTGCCATCTCCAGCATCGAACCCGACTTTTGCGTGACTGTTGGAATCTGCACCGCGTGTCCAATTGATGGAGTTGTAATAAAAAATTGCAAAAGAGTACTGTGTGTCAGTTGTTATCACACTCTGAAACGTGTTATTTCGTGACCCTCCGAGTCGGAATCCGCCCACTTGGAACCAAGTCACAACGAATGCCCACTGCAGTTGAAGACGTTGGAATTCTGGAAAAGCGGCCCGAATTTCGGCAGCAGCTTGCGCTAGTACGACATCTTCCGTGGTTTGTCTATAGAAGACGTCGCCAATAACGCGAGTATCAACATCTGCCCAGAACGGCGTGATCATTCGGAAATTCCTCGACTCTGGCGGGCACAGTGGTATGAATGGCGGTCCGATGGGCCCCAGGAAGGAGATGCCGCCGTTATTGCTCAACCAGACTGAATCGTGCGAATGGTCGAAAAAGTAAAACGGGAGTTCAAGGTCGATTTCAATGCTGCAGTCGTCACATGTCGGGAAAATGGTGTCTGACACTTCGACTCCGAATGGAAAGAAGTCTTCCATTGGCACCTCACAAAATGCGGTGTTCATGAGAATCACCTGTACAAGCACAAAAATCGCAAAAATTGTCCCCATCGTTTCACTGCTGCTAAGACAGTTGGGAGCTGAACTGGTGAGAGCGTACCAAATTCGTACTAAACAGGTTTCGAAGCATCTTTATCTTATCGGTTCATTTACATTTGATAAGTTCTCCTGCGTGGTCCAAAGAAACAGATTCTCAGATGTGTCCACACTTGGGTATTGTCTAAGCGCTCGACTTTTCGCTTTGGCCTCGTCATCTAATAGACTTGAAAAAAGCATGCAATTAAAAAGTATTATCTATATAGCCTGCACTTCCATTAAAGGGATCTCGATATATTAGAGTCATGAATGATTTTAGGTCTGTTTTGCGAGCACAAATATACAAATTGGCAATAGGATTTATTCCACAATTTAATCAACTATAACTTCGCAATTTAGTATGATATGCAACTGCCGTTCCTTGGCTTTCCTTCGGCCTTCTAAGTTGCGTTACTCATTCACCCTCTGTAAGAACTTTTTGCTTTAGTAAAACGGAGAGACATGGATAGCTGAAACTTGACATCGACATGCCTATCGAGACGATGGGTTCAGGAAAAATGTAAAATTTAAGATCCATGTCCTGTGGGGGCATATTTTTAGCGGGCCGACGTATTTGTGTAACTTTTGACGTATTTGACGTATTTTTCGAGAAGACCAGACTTCAAACCAGACTTCAAACTGTTTACATGCCAAGTTTCAGCTTCTTCTGTTCAGTGGTTTCTTTTGTACATGGCCATTATATTGCTAAACATTTCAAATGGGCACGCTTCAGGGATTCGAGAGATGCATGGGGAGTAGCACAGGCTTTGCTCTCCAAGATGCTCTACACGCAAAAGTCCAATGGGTTCAGGTCTGGACTATAAGGAGGCCATTCTGCCGATATATATATATATATATATATATACTGTATATATGAGATCATATATTTATCGGGATCTCGACCCCTTTATCAATCGGAACTCCGTCCTCTTATCGATCGACATTCTCACAAGGAGAGTGACTCCCGAGGGTGAAAACGGCGGGATCCCACCTGTATGGAACAGGAGCAGTTACTCTAGTTAGGAAAGACGAAGTCGGTGGCGTCGAAACCATCCCGTTTCCCGATTTGTTTACTCTTGGGCCAACATGAAGAGTGATGGAGATGGACTTTAGGGACGATACACATAGGATCGCGATCAGTGTTGAGCGGTAATTTAGTAAAAGTAACGCGTTACAGTAACTAATTACTTTTTTCAGCAACTTTTAAGGTAACGAGTTTCTTTTCAGGGGAGGGTAACGAAACTCGTAACTAGTTCCTTTTTCATGGCTAAAGTATGTGGCGTTACTGTAACGCGTTCCTTTTCCTGATGATTTACTAAATTTGCTGAAATCAACCAACGCTTCGTGGCCACATGCATCCTAATTGATGCAATATTAGGAGGAAAGACGGGGACATGAAATTGCCTTGAGAAAACATGGTTTATTCAGTGCAGGTTTCTTGGCCGTACCTGCAAAAATATTTCAATGTGCAGGTCAGAAACGAATTCGAGAGTTCCATCGATGCAGTGGCATATTTTACGGGGGGTAGCCGCCTCCAGGCGCCTCTGGGACAGAGCCTAACCCCACCTTACAGGTCATACTTTTCCCTCTCGATATCTCTCGGGTTGTGCGAAGTGCTCTATGTTTACTGATGGTCAAGGTACTTTCCGTCGCACGAACTTCAGCATCTAACTCGAGAAAGCATGTCTAGATGACTTCCATCGTGTCCTGACTCCTTACAGACAACCTTTGGTCTAACGTTAGATCGGAATGATAGACGTTGCTTTGGTTCTGATAGTGCATCTGCACGGAAAGCTTACGTTTGCTTATCGTTGGCACCTCTCTCTTCAATTTTGTCCGATTCCCTTTAGGCTCGGCGGGTGGGTATACCCTAGCTGCCTCTCCACATTTCAAGTGCCCCGTTTTAGCACTCTCCCAACAATCCATCGTTAGTTAAACTCTGTTAATACTCAGGCCTAGCACTTACACTTCGAAGTGGAGAGCCTAACTTAATAAACAGTGATTTGCAAGTGAATATGTACCACTTTTAATACGAACACCTCAGACCCAATTCCCCATATTTCATGGTTGAAACTCCCTCCTGATTGCGCCATAAAAATGCCATTACATTGTAAAAAGTTAGAGAAAATTCTTCTTCAATCAGTGTATGAGCTGGATTTATGCAGTCCATGTATGGTTAAGTGAAACCAAGAGAACATGATTTTGATTTGTTCTATTTTTCTATTTGGAACTCATGATAAGGGGCAGGCTGGGGTAGGTCTCGCGCTAAGTAGCGCGCCCAACACTGGTCGCGATCGATCCTGGAGACGAGTGCCCCTCAGTAAAAGTCCATTTCCTAGGCGTGAATACCCCTTGTGGGGGGGGGGGGGTTGGGCATGACGTATAATATCCGAATGGCCGTTGCATAGAGTGGTGAAACGGACGTCAAACGAATTTTAATTCATTTGACGAAGTTAACTTTCAAAGGCAAACATGCTAAAGGAGACGAAAGGCGACCACGAGGTGCATGGTAGAGGTGTTGGCGGGTCTTGGTCGCGCATGCTTCCGTATTCTGTAGGGCTGCACTAACAATCCCGCGGCCCCTGCTCCTTTACAGCGCTAATGCGCACCACAGGCCCGCTTTAAACTCTATGAATCACTTCACACATGATTCGCCGGCATTTTGCTTAGACCAATTCCCAATAGCCCTTTCCAGCCATTAGCCTAAACAGAAGTATGGGACCCATAATCAAGATTAAAAGAAGACTTGTAACGACTCGAGAGGACTTACTGGTTCCTCTGAGAACCTGCTGTGTCGAGGCTGTTTTCCTGCGAGTTGGTATTTAGATAAAAATTGGGTTGAAAAATAGGGGGCAATCCCATAGGAGTGAATGGTGACTAGGCTCCATGAGCCAAACAAGTATTGCTTCGGATTGCTGCACGCATGCATATACAGTCCCTACGGATGGGTCATCTCCAGTTTTTTTCTCAGCTCAGCTGCTCTCCCATGGCCATTGTAACAGGTACACGCAGCGTGGCATGAGGCCATTAACGGTTGGAAACGTGAGCAGCGGATTGCGATGTGAGTAGCGTGAGGCCGCCAATAAAAGCCCACATACCACGTTATCATACAATCCAACGACATAATATAACGTTTTTGGGTTGCCCTTCGTCTTCGCTCGGCGTCGGTTCCCCGTCCTTTGCAATGACGATTAAAGAAGCGCAAAGGCAGACCAAGAAATTAGGGGTGCTTTTGCCATGTCCTGTCTTCTCACATGGTCAGCCAAGGGGCAGGAGGGGGGCAGGAATGTGGCGACCACCTCCCATGGCCATGTGCACATTCATTATCTTTAAATATTTCCGTGCCTTTGCATGGGATACCGACTTGTAAAGTCAATATTACAATGTCGCGTATCGCAATTCTCAGATGAACCTTGAAGTTCAACATTGGCTGAAAGTTGGACGAAAATTGTAATGTCACTCATTGGAACTCTCACTCTCACCCCAGTAAACAAGGCTACGTTGTAACACATTTATTCGAAGCTGATTAAACGATTTGTTGCCCAAATTGTCTGCAGGAACCCCAGTAGCACCACTAACGACGGTCAAGGAATTATCATGTTGTTCTGGATATACCGAATTCAGTACAATCCAGAGATCAGTGAACCCCTTCCCACTCTACGGAGTATCCATAGGTTCATATCCTCCTTTCTTCCCTTTGGGGCAGAACGATCAATCCGCCCCCAGGGATGAGGAAACGAAAGACGGATCCAACGTATACAATGGAATTACAGAAACTCAATGGCAATGTGAATTGGTGATGATTAGAAATTAGAAGTCAAACTCCTTTAACATATTAGTCCTTTACATCACCGGCAGAGAATCCGTGCCATTTGCTTCATGAGCCCGAAAAATCTATGGGCGCAAAAGACCAGAGTTGGCATAGTCAGGACCGGCACACGAATGATTGCTTACGAATTTTACGAATGCAATCGAAGAAGGTTATATATATCTATACCTTTACACGAGTTCCTCCTGACGCCTGCTTTTGCTATGCACATGCTTGCCAGCGTATTTCAGCGAGCAACGCGAGTGTATCCAGGGTAACTGTAATCGATCGGATTGAAAACCATGTATCCTAGGAAAAAAACACCGCGGGGACAGCAATAATCCTTCCCCTCGCCCCCGGCCGATCACCTCTGTAAAATACGTGCATGATCCTGTGCTTTTTTCAGTGCAGATAAGTCACATAGCCTTCATTGACGACGTCTGTCATAAACAAATCATGGAAAGAAGTTACATTTCTCTCTCCAAACCCTGACTCCAGACTCTCCAGGTACATATATTCTCTCAATTTCATTTTCAATAGACACACTTTTTTTTCCTTTTGAAATCCGTTTTTTTTTTCAATTTTTTAAAACAAATTTTCAGAGCCCTCTCCCTCGTTTTTCCAGAAAGGAAATACCACTAAGGACTTTTCACTTGTGAAAATCCCATA
>CAJPEV010004082.1:0-25041 GCA_905338385.1 Darwinula stevensoni
TTTCCTCCTTTTGCAGGTGAAGAGAGATGGCTTCCATCGTGTTCCACGTCGTCGTCATCGGGGCAGCAATTTTCGCCTTGTGGGCGTGTATCGTCATGTCCGAATCCACGACTCCAGCGAGTGAACCGGATGCTTACATTTGCATAAATGCAGCCAATGAGACGTTTAGCGGTAAGGTGTGCTACAAGTACTTTTTGAGGCGTCTGTGGGCTCGTATTATGGGCCGTAGCAACTTGTAGTCCTCAAAACGAGTCGGCGGCAGAGTTTCGACACTCGAGAAATAAACTGCTAACTTCTGTGGGTTTTTGTCTTTTTATCGAAAACGAATCGCTGCGTTCCTTTCGGTATTTTTTCCGCTAAACAGTGTGTCCTCTTCCTTCATTTTTCACGTTTTCTTTTACATGAATTTCCTCGCACATATTTAAGTCGGGCAGATCAAATTCGACACGTAACTTGGATAACTCAACTTAATAAGTCTTTCCGTGAAAGTTGGAAGAGGCACTTCGAAATGGATCATGGTGATGAAGTTGCAACAATGCTTGTTGCCCGACCTGCAGGACACGGGGACAAGTCATCGATTCAGGAGAACAGAATATAAAGTCGTAACATGCATTGCGATCACCTATTGATTCCTCTCCATTGGCAATACACGAAGAGGAATCGTTCGGATGAAAGCGTCACGGAAAAAACGGATTGAAGCTAACAGCCGGCGCGACCCTCGTCTTTTTTTAAACACGAAGATTTCCCGGATAGAAAACTCCAGCTGTGATCTAATAATTTATGGGTCTGCTGCATCGGCCTCACCGTTTTTAAGAACCACGCCTAGCTGGTCGGACATAGGGAATACATCCATCGCGAGATCTTCCACTTTTTTCAACGCTGAAATGTCATTTTTTTGGAATAGCTATCTTTCAATGGAGTACAAACCAGGTGTAGTTCTGCTTTTCCAGTAGCTACGAAACCACAAAGGGTCATTTCCTCCGCTTAAATGATACACTTCGGAAAATGAAATGGTCATTCATACGTTGTAGGACTCCTTGAATAATCTCGGAAAACACACATCAGTTCTCGATCGTTCACATGTCACGCCGTTTACAGATGGGAGGGGCGTACGCCATGTACAGGGTGACCCAAAAGTCTGGACACATAGGTAATATTACTAATATTCTGTTTTTTTTTTTCACTCCCCCCCGCTCCCGATACAGACTATTCCGTGGGACGAGTAAAACGTCCCCCCGTATTACAATTGGAGTCCCATTTCATCCCTTAAGGAAGGATGACTTATTCGCCGTGATTTACATATTTATCGGGATCTCGATCCCTTCATCAATCAGAAACCCGTCCTTTTATCGATCGGCATTCTCGCAAGGAGAGTGACTCCCACGGGTGAAAACGGCGGGATTCCACCCGTACGGAACAGGAACCTTTGGAGAGGAAAGACGACGTCGGTCGCGTATTAACCATCCCGTTTCTCTAGCGTATCGTGTCGAGATCGATACGGGTTGAGAGTGCCGCTCGATAAAAGTTCGTACCGTAGGCGTGAACACGCCCGTGAACGAGACGGAGGGACTGCGCAAGGCGTGCAACGTCAGAGCGGCTGCTGGCAGCGCAAAGCGTTCGTGGGTCTGCTGACTCAACTCCTGAATATTCGAAATTGTTACACGCTTAGCCTGGGCAGACCCAGAGTTCGTGGATGTCTTCCACGGGTCGACTAGTTCAGTTATAATACATGTAATTGCAATTAAATTTTTATTAATGAATATTAATAATTTTGTTTACGTCGTTGAGCTCTGAAGGCGCGACCATTGCGAGTTTGTTTGCCCTTCAAGCAAACAAACTCGCTAGTATCTAATATACAGGGTGGCCCAAAAAGGGGCACTCTTTTCAACGCGCATTTTAGGCGTGATGCCTTCAAGGATGCCTCCAGGTTATAAATAATGGAAAGAAGAAAGATTCAGCTACAAAATGCTTTTTTTCAGGCATAAAATATTTTAAAGGATGACTTGTGAAAAAACGTGTGGAATTTCGGTTCGGAAAAATCGGCGTGACACTCACCGACCGCAAACGGCGACAGGCGCATCCGATCGTCCTCGCGCCCTTCCCCTTCGCGCGAGTGTCGGGACGTGGAGCCGGTGAGCGCAACGCCGATTTTTCGTGACCGAAATTAGAGAGCTTCTTTTTTTAAAAACACCTTTTAACATGTTTCAAGTCTAAAATAAGCGTTTTGTGTCTAGGCTTTTCTTCTTTCCATTACGTGTTTTCGCAAAAAATATCATTTAAAGTATCTTACCTAAAACGTGCATTTTCCGCTTTATTTGCAAAGCAGGAGAATGCTAAATTTTTTCCTGTAAAAATTTTTTTTCCTAAAAAATTTCTCTTACCATACAGGACCGTGGAGGGGCGTCCCGACCGGAGCGACAAATGTCACCTGCAAGTGCGAAAGCCTGTGAAATAAGTGGAATGAAAGCATTTCCTGCACCCCATCCCGCTTTCCCACGGATCGACCGTGATTCCAGAAACAATTCGCTTTCCCTTACGTCCGGCAGATTGCGTCGGGGAGTAGTTTACACTTTCCTGCCTTTTTCGAGGCATCATGAAAGCACCACCCAGATTCAAATTAGCAACATGAAGTACTAATTGAATGCTTCGTATTTAAGACTGCGCAAAACTGGCGACGGGACTGATATGATAAAGGTCATTGCCAGCATTTCCCATGGCAACAAAGTCCTCAGCCGAAGATGTCTCGGGTTCTCCTCGTTGATCGCGAGCGTTTCGCCTGCGAAGGCACTCTGTACGATGCTATTATTATCGCCAAATTTTGACCATGTTATGTGAAAATGATAGGACCTTTTGGACTTTTGACCCTAAAGCATCGCCTCCAGGTCATAAACTTTGGATCGACACGCATCGCATTCAAATGAGACACGTCAGCGAATTTGGAACTCCTAGGTATCAATATCTAGTTTAGGAACTTAACCGCAAGTACTTTAAGTACTTCGGTGCTCGATGCTAAATGAGTAGATAGAAGTTGTTTATTTGCAGTAGTTTTTCCTTCCTCTCTCCCCACCTCGGTATATTAAAGAAGAATCGCTAACGGATAAATTTGCATTTGCACGTCGATGCCTCAAAACGTTTTCAAGGTTCGCTGGAAAGCAACATATTCAAAAGACATATTCAAAAGACATATTCAAAAGACATATTCAAAAGACATATTCAAAAGGAATATTCAAAATAAGAAAGGTCCTGTCTTTTCGATCTGACGAGGAAAAGAGAGCAGGAAAAAGAAACACGGAAAAAAAGAGATCCTTGAGCCCCGTCAGCCATGATGACATCGAAGCGACGGGAATAAGCACGGAGAGAGAAAAATGCGTATTTTCCAAGAATTTTTCTTTGCAAAACACTCTTGTTCTCGGGAATGATGCGAGGCGAGTAATTGGTCCGCACTTGCTCGTTCACTCCGGAGCTAGGGAGTCACAGCGATCCCGATCGAAAGCCTCAGTTAGTCTCCCGCTCGAGCATCGTCCAAGCCTCCCGACTTCCAAGTTTCCCTCGAAACGGCAACGTCTTCGCTGCATTCGGACTTAAAGGTATTCACCTTGTTTCGCTTTCCCATTCGTTGCATCTCGGCGTTTGCTCGCATCATGAGAGAATTTTTCAGTCGCAGGGAATTCCGAATCGTTTGAAATATGGGATAACTCATTGGAAACCTCGCAGTTTCACTTTTATTGTCACGTCTAACAAAGAGTTGTGGTAACAATAGGAATAAGGAATGGCCGAAAATACTCTTACTACGGATTCCACACGACATTTATTTTTTCTGTTCCGTGGCTTGTCAGTCAATAGGTTTTGCTAGCTGATTAGATTTTCAACGCAATGGACGCAAGCACAATCTAGTGGGAAGCATCCCCTCGGATAAATGTGGAGCTCAGCGGTTTTTTTTATCCTCCATCTCAAAATTTTTAATCGCTATGAGGGAGAAATTAAATAATATTTTTACTTTTCCGGGATGGTAGGACGTACATTATCTATTTAGCCAAATAGCGACTTTCATGTCCGACAACTCTTAAATCATTTTATTATTAAGGCATTTAATTTCAATTGGGATAGGCGTAGGCGAGGGAAAGATCCCAGTGCACAGGAAAAGTCTTTGCAAAAGTAGTTGACGGTCCATTTTTGCACTTGTGAACTTTTCGTCTAATGGACTCATGGTTCTTATCACATGTTTGAAGCACAAGCCACTGTCTTCGTGTGCCCCGCAAATATTTCGTCAGTGAACAAGATGAAGTTGACTGTGTCATATTCGTCGAGCCAGATCTGATCCATCTGGGAACCTGCGATGAAAGTAAAACAATATATCTCAAAACTGTCACATTAAAGTGAGGATAGTCCCAGCATTAATACTTGACGGGGATTCTTAGGTTTCGGGTTCGGTCCAGCAAACTTAGGAAAGGAAACTCCCTTTTCACTCTCAAAGCAAAGGGGAATTCATGTTCCCGTTCTCTACCTCCTCGATCGATCCCAAGGCCATGAAAACAAAACCCAAAAGGAAAAGAAAGGACAGGAAACACGCAGACACAACACAGGGAACACAGAGAATGGCCGCGGACCCAAGGAAAAGTTCCCCCAGTGAACTATAAACTACGAAAATGGACTAAGACCCTACAAACCTCCCTCCTAGGCCCACCCAACACGTTACTCTCTGCCTTTCCCATCCACACCCTTCTCTCTCTTTTTCTCACCCAACACGCTACTCTCTTTTCTATCCCCGCTCCCTCCCCAGTTCGGAGGTTCCGCCTTCTCAGGGGACGGGATCCCTTATTGGCAGATATTCACTGAATGGAGGTTCGCGATTGGGAGGTACTGGAAGGCGTGCCTGACAGTGTATATGATGAGGATGAGTTATAATAGCGTCTTCTTGTTTGTAATTATTGGAAATTATGGGCTTAGCTGTCAGGACACTGGATCCGGAGAATGGGTTGTGAGATTCTTAAGATGAAGTAATTTTTGCGTTTTTCGAAGTTTCCCTCAGTTCTCTCCAACCTATATAACTCCCCGTATGGATACAATAATACAACACAAGTGGGTCGATTTTTAAGGGCAAAGGATGGGTTGGTGTGGAACTGGCTGTAAACTGATGAGAATGGTTCCTTCGGCATCCTGCATCAAGTCTCTGGGTACAACATCCTGGTCCCACGGGAACGTCTAGGGCCCCGTTGCATGAAGTTCACGTTACGGATGGCTTCCGAGCCTGTTGCATGGTGGGGAAGTTAGTAATGAGGTCAAAGGATGGGCTGCGTATTTGCTATATGCTTCAAAACCACTCATGCAAAACCGTGCACGTATTGAGTAATCGATTGACGCAGATACTGCATCAGTAATAATAAAAAAATAAAAAAATATATATATAGTGAATCCATGAAAGTAAACATTAATGAGGAAGAGAGACGCGATAAGCCTTCCCCCTTAACTGTGCGAGCAGGATATACGTTGTGCTAAAGAAAAAACCTCTAAACACGAACTTCCTCCCTCCTGGACCATCCATGAAGGCTGACAAACCCGGAAAAAGGGAACCATTTTCTCAGGTCATTAAACGTTGAGAGGGAGGCCTTCAGCACCCTCAGAAAAGGCAGACGAAACTTATTTCATGGAGAGAAACTCCACAGTCGCACATCCATAGTGTGTAGCGGGAAAAAAAGGGTCCTGTGAAAAGAGTCGGACGTCGGACCGAGCAACGTCACTCCCTTTCCTCCTTTTGCAGGTGAAGAGAGATGGCTTCCATCGTGTTCCACGTCGTCGTCATCGGGGCAGCAATTTTCGCCTTGTGGGCGTGTATCGTCATGTCCGAATCCACGACTCCAGCGAGTGAACCCGATGCTTACTATTGCATAAAGGGAAGCAATGGGACGCTTGGCGGTAAGGCGTGCTACAAGTACTTTTTGAGGCGTCTGTGGGCTCGTATTATGGGCCGAAGTACCTTGTAGTCCTCAAAACGAGTCTGAGAGTTTCGTCATTCGAGAAATAAACTGCTAACTTCTGTGGGTTTTTGTCTTTTTATCGAAAACGAATCGCTGCGTTCGGCATTTTTTCCGCTAAACAGTGTGTCCTCTTCCTTCATTTTTCATGTTTTCTTTTACATGAATTTCCTCGCACATATTTAAGTCGGGCAGATCGAATTCGATACGAAACTTGGATAACTCAACTTAATAAGTTTTTCCGTGAAAGTTGGTAGAGGCACTTCGAAATGGATAATGGCGATGAAGTTGCAAAAATGCTTGTTGCCCGACCTGCAGGACACGGGGACGAGCCATCGATTCAGGAGAACAGAATATAAAGTCGTAACGCGCATTGCGATCACCTATTAATTCCTCTGCATTGGCAATACACGAAGAGGAATCGTTCGGATGAAAGCGTCACGGAGAAAACGGATTGAAGCTAACAGCCGGCCCGACCCTCGTCTTTGTTTAAACTCGAAGAGTTCCAGGATAGAAAACTCCAGCTGTGATCGAAATAATTATGGGTCTGCTGCATCGGCCTCACCGTTTTTAAGAACCACGCCGAGCTGGTCGGGCATAGGGAATACATCCATCGCGAGAGCTTCCACTTTTTTCAGCGCAGAAGGTCACTTTTTGGAATAGCTATCTTTCACTGGAGTACAAACCGGGTGTAGATCTGCTTTTCCACTAGCTACGACACCGCAATGGTCATTACCTCCGCTTAAACGATACACTTTGGAAAATAAAATTGTCATTCCTACGTTGTAGGACTCCTTGAATGATCCCGAAAAACACGCATCAGTTCTCGATCGTTCACACGTTGCGTCGTTAGATGGGAGGGGCGTACGCCATGTGGAATGCCAGGGGCGGCATTCACGGTTTCGACCTGGGATCCCGTCCGCGCTGCCACGAACAGCAGCTCCCTCCGTTTCGAGACGATCGATCCCTCTGTGGCGACGGTTTTAAGGGAACTGACGATTTCGGCCGTTGGGTGACACCCCAACCCAGGCTAAAAGGCAGCACGTGTTCATCGAGTCGAGAACGAGATACCAGGTGTTCCGTAGAGATAGAATGAAAATGCAAAAATGGTCCATCTGCTTCTTGTTCAACGATTATACGAAGCTGAATTAATTCCTACGCCATCGAAATCTGTGGAAAAGAAGAATTGGACAGCATCCTTCACTTTGTGGAGTTACGCAGGGAGAATGCAAGAAAATGATGACCGAAACAAATACATACAAAAGGGGGCTAGGTAGACTGTCTTTATATAAAAGAGGAGATGATGGAGTGTATCACCTGAATTCATTGATGCTGGTCGTATGCATCGTATCCCAACTGGCATCATGAACAGTAATATTGCATATTGAATGAGGCTTTAAAATAAGCCTCGCATTACTTCGGTGCAACCTTTTTTGATGCTTAACCCTCAGAACCTTTCGACCGGCCATCATGCATCCGGGCTTTCTCTCAAAACAAAATTTCCTCTCTCTGATACAGAATACCTTCGTTCCTTGCTCATAACGAGTTCACGAAAAATAATGCGTAGTGTCGCGCGTACCAGAAGGAGCCCACTGGTACTTATGAAAACAGCTGACCCTGGGCGTCCTTTGGGCGAGATACGAGCCGAGCCACCACCGTTCATTCCGTCCCGTTATGCACATCAGCCAATAGAGTTTCTTTTCCAGAAATTCTCCTCGAAAGACGTGAGACCGCGATCCTGCCAGTCAAGCTATCACTGGATTCATCACGGGATTCGCATCTCCGTTTCCACGCGTCAAGCCATCTCCGGATTCACCTCCATATTCCTACAGAGGCTAATGGACACAAATATCACTTGAAACATACAGACACAACTGACAACATTCATCAAAGTTCAAGAACTCAAGTTGAAAATGCGAAAATCATAACAAAAACCATTAAAGAATTTCAATACATAATTTTCTCAAGAACAAGAAAAACAAAATTAACAAAACACCTCCCATGAGGATTTAACGTCAACCGGAAAATTTCAACAAACATCTTTCACGACAGTCGGAAAATTTAAAATCAAAGAATAAAGTGATGAAGAAAAATGACCGAACTTGAGAGACAAACTTCGAGCCCACATTCCTGCCGGCTCCTCTTTCTATCAAATTTTTACCAATCCGAACCAAAAAACCCGTACTGTGCACCTTTTTATTCCTCTCAAACTTCTTCCACGAACTCAGAATTCATATCGAATGAGATTCCAGGCAAAAATTTATTGACGACATGCACATGGGGGCCAACACCGAGCCAACATTCCACTTTGCGCTCAATGTTTTCTTTCAAGTTTTCGACTTTGAATCGGAACATTGCAATATTTTCACCTTTACCCTTTCTGTTTCTCGTGTTTCCGACATTCGTTGCAGGAATTACAAATCTACAATCGCTATCTACAAATAGAATTGGTTGTTTATATGGAGATTCCACGGTTGTGCGCCTTGGGAACTGCCCCCAGAGGCACTGCCCATGCCCTCTTTTTAGGCCGTAGCCTGCGGCGAGGAGTTAGTTCCGCAACGCCCCAAAATATGGGGCTTTAAATAAAAGTTGCTTTTGTTGCTTTAAATAAAAGTCCAAAATAATACGAAATATGACAAGATAAGTAACTCCCTCTATTGGAATTCGTAGGTTACGAACTTTCTTTGTTACTGCTTCTGCCCTGGTGATGGGTACTATGTTTTCGACATGGATCATCTAATCCACTCGTTCCTTGACTTTGGCAAGGTACGTCGCTTCTCTATTATTGCTTCCGCCCTCATAAAAAAATTTAAAAAAAATGGGGCGGGAGGGAATGTCGGCTCGGTGTTGGCTCCCATGTGCGTGTCGTCAATCCAAGTTGGTCTCGAATCTCATTCGATATGAATTCTGAGTTCGTGGAAGAAGTTTGAGAGAAATAAAAGGTGCAAAGTACGGGTTTTTCGGTTCGAAGTGGTAACAATTTGATAGAAAGTGGAGCCGGCGGGGATGAGGGTTCGAAGTTTGTCTCTCAAGTTCGGTATTTTTTCTTCATTACTTTATTCTTTGATTTTAAATTTCCCGACGGTTGTGAAAGATGTTTGTTGAAATTTTCCGGTTGACGTTAAATCCTTATGGGAGGTGTTTTGTTAATTTTGTTTTAATTGTTCTTGAGAAAATTATGTATTGAAATTCTTTAATGGTTTTTGTTATGATTTTCGCACTTCAACTTGAGTTCTTGAACTTTGAAGAATGGAGTCTGTTGTATCCGTATTTTTCAAGTGATATTTGTGTCCATTAGCCTATGTAGGAATATGGAGGTGAATCCGGAGATAGCTTGACGCGTGGAAACGGAGATGCGAATCCCGTGATGAATCCAGTGATAGCTTGACTCTGGTCGCGATCCTTCCGCTTTAAATATCTAAAGATATTTAAACTATAGTCCAGACTGGTGGACCGACGGAAAACCTCATGCACTTACGTATGCCGAGGGCTAAAGTCGTTGGCCAACCGAAGACGAATAAACGTCCGCAAAAGCTTCCACGAGAAGTCTTTATGAATCTGCTGCAGCAAACCGCTGACTTGCACGGGAGACAGAACGCCCTCGACCGCTTCGTGAAACTTCACGAGCTTCTCGCATATCGATCTGGAGGGTCGAGAGCACTCCACGTTTTTAAGTGCGAAAGAACATGCCGGATTCGTGGGATTGGTCGGCAATTGAGAGAAATTAAATGCAGACTCGTGACCTGAAAGTGGCAGAAGGCACGGGTGGTTCGGGTTGCCAATATCTCAGCCGATAGCCAAAGGCGAAAGTGAGGATGCTGACGAGCCTTGAAGAAATGCTGATGCAATGGACTCCAAAGTTCATCTGAACCTGCATCACAGGACATTTAGCATTCCTCATGGTACTTGCATCTGATAATAGCCAGTACGTTTTTCTTTCGGACGAACAAACTACGATGATCGCAAATTCGGCTCTTTATGATGTAAATATATTTATTATCATCTGCAATGTGCGCCTTCGGCGCTCACCACATATATAAAGGGGCAATACCCCATGAACTTAACGCCATTCTCGATTTCTCGGGTATTATGACTTCTCTGACGACTTGAAGTTGGTAAGACTGAACAAAGGGAGAAACTTAGACTGGAAAATATTCTGCCTGAAAAAAAATTATTCACATAGTACCTTCAATTCGCCAATTTTAGGCGCCACTAAGTTCATGCAAGAAAATCTTGAATGAAATCTCGTAACCCCTCAAAGAGTGGTTTCGCCAGGTGTAACACCCCAATCTTCTCCTCCGAACTCAAAATAATTAATGCCGAAAAATAGGACATAGTTCAATATTTTCTCGGTCTGATTCGCCTGAGCGCAAAAAATGTAATGGGGTGGTGCCCTGCAAAGATTGGAATCCCCTTGCATGTACCTCAAAGAGGCTATTTCTCCTTCAATAAGTAACTGACAGTTATGAGTAATTGACGGAAGGATGGTATCAAATTATTGACCTCATGCAAATAGGACTGGATGAATAGCACAATATGCACATTGAGTTTCAATTCTGCTGCCATTTTCTGTCGTTCAGCACCGTCGTCTATGTACAGAGAGACGTTATTTGTGCCTTGAGTCGAGTTTAGGTTGAATAATCTGTGATAAGTTTTCCCCTGGATCTTCACCAATGACGGACCTTGACCTTGACCAATGTGGGGGGGGGGGGGGGAGTCGCGATTTAGAAGGTTTTCAATGATTATGGTGAAGGGGCAGTTATGTTGATCCTTGACCAAGACCAAATCAATACCAAATTTGAAGAACAGAAACAGTACGTTCTCCAAGTTATAGATATTCAGTAGCATCGAAAAGATTTCAAAACGAGCAAAAAAGCAACACTGAATTGGGAGCGTGGAGAAACTAGGCAACAATAACAGTTGGCACCTGTCAATCCGTCCAATGAGTAGCTAATACAAAAGTGAGAGGAATCTGGTTGTCACGCCGCGCAGTTTACGCGTATTACGGCGAAAACTTAACGCCCTTTGAGCGACCTTTTAAATTTGCTGCGATTGAGCCGGTTTTTCGCACAAAAGTTTCCATTTGTAATAATGCAAAGAGGAGGGGTTAAGACTATTTAAAAAAAAAAACGAAAGTTAATCAAATTGCTTTTTTTGGACCACCCTAACCGGGCAGAAATGCGCTTAAATCCGCGTGCGAGAAAGACGTACTATCACTTCGGACCGTTCGGCAGAAGCACATTTTAAAAATGTACGTCCAGTCGATTCTGGGACACCCTGTATGTTAGAAGAATGGTTTCCTCACCTGTTCCAGACTGTACTGAATGATGGGATCAGGATCGTCTTTGCTGTCCATCAGGGAAAGGAAACGAGAGTGAAAACTGGGAATGAGCCTCCGAATGAGCTGCAGACTCCGCAAACCCAGGGCTAAGTGACGGACGGTGATGATTCTTAAGCCCGCGCATTTCCGTGCTTCAGCACCTGTAAGAAAAGATACATATGGTCCAATAAGAAAACCAACATTGTTAATGAGGCACGTGTGACAATGAAGCACATGCGATAAAATACAGGATACAAGGAAATGACACTAACGCAAATAATAGCCATACTTTAATGGTATGATGAAGTTCCTCAGAGTTTTAAGTTGTCGGTCGGCCTACTTTTACTGTATCGTTTCGTTCCTGAAGAATGACCAAGTGTTATTCAAGTACTCACCTAGTAGAAGGGACCGAACCCTGAAATCATAGAACTGCAGCAAGTCGACCAGGCGAGAATGCAGATGGGGAGTGAGGAAATGGTAGAGCTCGGCATAAGCACTGAACGTCGACATGGTCTTCACCAGCAGCAATACGGCGCTGAAAGGACGATTCTCGGTATTCAATCACGGGGACTGCCGGGTGAATTCATCATTGTTTAAAATGATATACGTGGCTCCTCACCCGACTGCAAGGAACTCTTCACCCGCCACCCTTAGTGACTTCGGCGTCGACTCAGTACGGGAGTTCTCGTCCGCAGCAAACGAATCTGAACGGGGAAATTGGAAATATCGCTCGCGAGTCAAGTCCATGAAATTCTGGTATGGAAAAAGTAATTGGAAGGGCATTAACAATTACCTCTACGCACGATGGCATCGACTGCTTCCTGAAGTTGAGCAGGCACTTCCACTGGTTGCCATTTCTCATTATTAAGGAGAAACGAGAGGCTTGCCTTATGTTCTTCGTACAATTTCCTCGCCAGCTTTGCGCCCTAATCGACGAAAGATGCAGCATCTCTGTATACCGACCAGAAAAGCCCAGAGGAAAAAGGGCTCCGTTGCTAATCGGAGTGTGCCTACGGTTGCACCAGCAGTCCAAACATTTCAGCCAGCATGAAATGTATATGGACGCTATTCTGCCCTAAAATAGTCATTTGTTTAACTTTTTCTTTTTACAATTTACGAGGAATTTGTAAAATGTGCTTTTCATTTTCCATTCCTTGGATGTCTTGAAGCTTTCGCCAACTAAAAAGTCAGGGACTACTTGCTTGACACTCGATGGCTTCGCACCAAATTGTCTTCCGACCGGAAATTTCTTTGTTGCAACACAGAACCTAGCATGTGACTTTTTATTATTATTGTTGTCTGGTCGTTTAAATAGTCACCGCATCAAATGTCACAGTGGTCGAGAAAAATTCGATCCCGAAAGTGAAGGGGGGAAAAATCAATTACTTTTCATGATTCCTGCAAAACGGCATTCATGCACGATTTTTACGGGGGTAAGGGAAGAAAGAAAGACGAGGACGTTTGGATGAAACCTTTTTTCGGTTCTCTCTCTCTTTCCCTCTTTATCTTCGAGGAAGGATTTCCCAACTTAAAGGTCTATCCATGAGCTAGTCATGTATTTTTTTTAATTTTGTTCATCCCCTCTTCCGCTTCGATCTCACGATTTCGTTAAGGTGATGAACATGCCTCAATTCTTATCACGGCTCACCAAGAGTACGAACATGCAGTTTTTTTGGTTTTCTGGAATTATTTTCCAGTTCCTATATTTCCTGCCTCGTGATCTCCCTGTCAACGTTTTCCGTTTCACATACACGGAAGCTAAGAAAATGTTACGGAATTTTAGTTATTCCATTGCAATCCTAGCAAGAGGAAAGTCCTGATCGAGACTCGTGACTCCTGAGCATCACGTTCACGAGTCACGAGTCACGAGTCACGAGTCATGAGTCACGAGTCATGAGTCACGGGTCACGAGTCACGGGTCACGAGTACCTGAGTAGGCTGCGACGGGAAGATATGAAGTCGCTTCGGAATCGGCATGAGGGAATCGAAGACCGTGTTCTTCGCACGGGCCTCTGCAAGCTCCACCATCACGTTGGTCAGGTGCCGTTTAATATATTCGAACTAGAAAGAGGATCCTATCTCTTCGCTTCGAGAAAAAACAAATCATCGGTCGAATAATGGAACGAAGTGTGATACCTGAGCCATACTCGCCTTGACCTCTCTCTCGATCGCGCGTTTCTTTCGCTCCGTCTCTCGATGCAAACACTGCTCCTCTTCCAGTTTCTTCTCGAGTTCCTTCCTTCTCGCATTATGCTCGAATTTATTCTGAGCCATAATATGTTGCAATCGCACGATCCGTGCTTCCAGCTCTTCCTTTTCGCTCTCCAGCTTCATGAACAGGAATGCACGGAAGTGAGATCCTTAGTAATTGTTTACTACTCGTGGCTTGGGGTTTGTGATATTGAACACGTGGTAGGTACAGAAATATTTACAAAACAAACAATTAATTAAATTATTGTTAGGGGCCTTCCATCGTTCCCTATCCCCCCTTCTCCTCATCGTCTTCATTTTTCATCTGCCGTTTAACGGGAAAAATCATTTAGGTCTCTATTTCCAATTAAGAAGAAAGAGCAAAGATGTAAATAGTCTAGATTTATGTTTTTATCGCGATATATTTGGAAGAAGATTGCGAACCCGAACATAAGGGGAGAGCGATCGCAGCCCACACATCCGCTAATAGGTACAACAACTTTATTGCCCTCGTGAAAAATAAAAAAAATGAGGCCACATGAAGTCACACCATCAGACCACAGGATGGCAGGGGACCTATGCTCGGAACCAGCAGAATAAGGCGTTTATTTCCTATTTCAAGCCTAAACATGCTTAGGAAGAGAGCGTAGTGAGAAAGAATGATCAGACATAAAACGCCGCTGGCCCAGGCCAAACATCGGTAGGGTTTTTCTATTGATACATTCAAATAGCGTATCCCAAGGCTTTTTATGGGGGGGGGGGGGCCGTAGCTGGGATATCAAAGGAAAGAGAGCCTTTGCGGCAGGTACCATACATTGTATAAGGGAGAAAAAGCTTACGCATTTGTTTTGTGATACCTCTCTTATCAGAGCGGATGTACTTGCAGTGTCCGCCGTCTCTTCCATCTCGAGCCTAAATAGGCAAAGAAAGAGAAACCTCGTATGCACGATGCTTCGCTCGAGTGAGCTGTTTTTCGAGACCTTTAAAAATTCACGAGAAGAGCCAGGTGAATTTCACGAGATGCCCGAAACGATACGAACCACGGTCGGGAGGTGAATCGATGGTGCCCCACTGGGAAAGGGCTCATGAGGCGTCATTCAACAAGGGGGAAGATGCATTTTCTCGTCTCGAGTTCCCGAGGATGCGTGAGACCGATGGGTTCAGCTGGGATTTCTGTGCGTCAAGGACATAGGAGGGAAGGGAAACAGAAACTGAACATGTTTCATAGTATTTCGATATGTTTCTAATGTTATTTCCATTTGAACACGTTCATAGAACTTTTTAAATAGGACTGCTTCGACGAAAAATGGGAATGTGGGCGTGCATAGGATCGATTATTGCATGAATTGTGAATGTAGGAACGCTTCCAAAAGTTGATGACTGAGCAGGAATTCATGCGATTTTTATTTTCATTTTTAAAGTCTGCTCTAATAGCGATTATATGAGAAGAAAAGCACACTTGCAGCAAGTTCTTATTTTATTCCAATAAGTACACAACTAAGCAGAAACGTACAAAGAGGTAATGTACAAATAATTTATTGTAGATTATGAGGCAGAAACGTATGTCGAAAAATACTTTCGTTGTAAAGGTACAGAAGCAAAATACGGTACACGTGCGTGCCCTTCTTATCTCAATGAGAAGGTACAGGTGGGGTCTTTTCTTCAGGATCCCATGCGTGCTTCATTTCAGGCGTAAGGGCTTTTAAAAATCTGCTCATGAACCTCAAATTTCGACTTGGAGGAGCTTTGAAGTGAAATTTAATGGCACCATCATCCGGCACCGCGTCTCCGACAGACAGTTCGGCAATGTCTCCACTCTGGTTATCTCATAAACGGCGCCTTTTTAAGCTATCATGGGAACATTAGGGAGCGAGTCCGCACTATTTTCAAGGACGATTTTTCAAGTTTATTGAAAGTTGGCCGCTCATTCGTCCGAGAGTAAAATCTCCTAACCTGTCAATTCGCACGTCGCTGTCCTTGTGCAAAATCACAGCATTTAAACATTTCCAGAACAAGCGATTCCCATCGAAACATGATGATCATAATTTTACTAAATACTGCTTTACAAGTATCACGATGAGATGAATACAGGGAAAGGAAGGAAACTCTTCTCTTAAGGTCCGGTGGGTCCTGACTCGATTTCGAACGTTCGGGGGATCAAAAACGGCATCTTTAGCCAATTTTGAGTATCGTATTGAGAACCCGGACACCTACGTCTGCAGCGTGTGCACTTCTGGACTACATGCGCACGAAGATACGTACGGAGCCATCGATAGCCATTAGATGAGTAATATGTTATGGAATGCATGGACGTCATGGAGACCAATAGATAAGTGGAGTCTTCGATCGGCTCCATTTCTTCCAGCATTCAAAGGCGAGTACCAAATAGCATATGAAAAATTCACATTTTCATCGGATGGAAATAGAGGAGTTACTTTAAAAACAAACACCATACATTTCTGGTCCGACTTTAGCGCCGTTCATTGATCCTCGAGTCGTCGTAGGAACCACAAGGGCATCCAAGAGCTAAGGACTTCCTTACATGTGCATTGTGAAGTGGTTCGCTTGTGGAAAATTCCTTGCCAAACCTACATGGTAATGAAAAATGAGAATTCACCTTCAACACGTCTCTTTTCAAGTTTTGACTGCTGAGCGGGTTTTCACGATCGCATGTGGAAGCTGGAATACCTTCAAATGAATCGATCTGTTTTGGGGGAAAATTCGTATTATGGACAGCAATGGATCACGTCTGTTCGTAAGTGCTCTCTACATTTTGGACATTAGCGTAGCCCTGGAAGAGGAGAGAACCCACACTCACGCCATTTAATACAAGGGTACATGTTCTACGGTATGTAAGCGGAAACGAGGTCATATTTCACTATATACTGGTACATGTATGTATCCGGACAAGTATGCAGCTCGTACTTATGGTGATCTTTCCGTCATTGTGCTAAGGTTACACCACAGTACACTCTTAGAAAAGAGTGAGCGATTTCCTCGAAAGGGAGCCAATCTGGAGTCAGCGATTTTACTCCCTAAAAGCGAGGAAGTACAATCGATAACTACTCCTTTATATGAGCAGAATTCCGAACTTTTTTTAGGGCGCAAAACGAAGGAGGGAGAATACTTTTCAAACTAGTAGAAAAAGTTAGTGGTCGTTTTCAGGAAAGGGAGAGGTGAGCGGCTGCACTTCCTTGTTTTTAGGGAGTAACATCGCTTACTCCAGTTTCGCTGCCTTTCGGGGAAATTGTTCACTCTTTTCTAAGAGTGTAAATGCAGAAAGTAGCTATATGTCGGTGAAGAGAACTGGGCCATCGACCCATGAAACAGCACCACGGGAGGGGTTCTTGGACACTAACACGGCAGAAGTGTGAGCGGAACGATTGGTTGCATCCTACAGGTTGACGTGAATCTTCCTTTCTTATCTCGTCCCTCTCCGATGGGAATATCACGTGATGAGAGAGAAGGAATTCGCTTTTTGAGAGATGCACGCTCGGGGAAATGTCTCCATCACTTCGCATCGAAATAAAAGCAACTCATCCGTATATGTGGGGGAGATGACAAAATTCGTGAAAGCCTCGTGATTTCATTTCAGAAGGTGTTTCTGTGATATTTGTTGCGATTAATCGGTATCCGGCGGGTAAGCAAAGGACAGCACAAATTTCTGGTGGTGATTGGTAGAGCACAATTAAAAAGAAAATGAGTTTAAAATCCATTAATAAAGAATGTAACACTTGGAGCGCAGCAACGACACGAGGGCAGAATTTCTGCATTAGTTTTGGAAAAGGTTCCGCAGTCGGCAGATTTGAAACCGCATCCGCTTTTTTGAAAAGGCGGCCTACTGGAAGTCGACGGCGGTCGACACTCTCGGAAGCTGGTAATATTTCAACGGAAGAAAATGTCGTTCGTGCACGGCGTCGTGTCGTCGCGGAAACGTTCCACATGGGCTTCTAGTTCCACGGGGCAGAACTCGAACGTTCTGTCGTGACTCCTAAGGAAACTCCGAATATCCCTCGTTGACGCTCCAGATGGATAGATTTGAACCGAAAGAGAAGCTGTTCGTACTCTCTTCGCTGGTGGGAGTATCCTGCGTGGACCGAGGGATGCGAATGTATGCGTGTTTTGGAAGTAACCCTTTTCACTTTTCTCGAATGTATCAGTTCATGAAATGCATGCGAGGAAAATTACACTCTTAGAAAAAGGGGAGCGATTTTTCTTCAAAAAGACAGTAAAATAGCTAACTCCAGTTTCACCCCCCTTTCACTCTGAGAAAGTAGCGAATTCACTCCATCACCAAGGAGTAAAATTGCTCTCCTCCTCCGTGAGTAAAAACGCTCCCATCAGAAAGTGACAGGGATGTCATGAAAATACGAAAATTCCCTTATACCGGTATACTGTGTGTCGCTTTCGTTCTCGTACAGGCGTTGACCTACCTCTGACTGTACTGATTACAGCACACGTCAGAGGGTGGACCACCTCCTATAGGTTCCGTGGAGTGTTCTGGATATCGGTCCCTCATTACCGCATTTAATTGAGATATGATTGAATGAAGTTCCTGCTACATGTCGTAGAGGAATGCAGATTTCGCCACTGTAACATACTGCATAGATAACGGTGTCGAGGTTCGGAATGTGTGATCCCACAGGAGCTGTTCCAATTTCATTGCGAAGAGACAAGGAAATGAGGGCATCATCAAGTTGCATCCTTTGTCGGATGGGACGTCTTCAAAGTGGATATTAACCGTCAGAAAGGTATTTTTGGTCCTAAGAATTTTGGGGAAGACCCTCAACAAGGACACGATACCGCTCCTCCCTTGTCATCGAACCGGACACATCATTGTCGATTTGGGACGAAACGGAACGTATGGAATACCGGTGTTCCGGCCCGTGCACACTCGGGCTCAAATGAGTCGAATAAATGAATTCCGTGCATGACTTTCTGCTCTCGCTTTGTCGGTTTCATCGCCCATGGAACCACCCTAAGAATAGTATTTAGCGTATGGGCCATATCCAGGCATTAGGAAGCGGGCGGATCTTTGGGCACCCACAAAGGGTGAGAACTCCGGTTTCCGAGGCATCACAGAATCACCGTGTAAAACATCTGTTGTTGTTTCCCCCTCGGAGACGATGCCGTTATGCTCCTTCATCCACTCTCTGAGACTCCATGAGTCTCCCTTTTTTTTACGTTCGGTAGATCTCGCCGCAGAATAGGTTAATCTTCCCCGACTTTTTGTGGCATTTTGAGAACGCCAAAATCGAAAATAATAATATGGAGCACTAACTGAAAGCTGCAGACTTACGTGAAGCACTGTCGTACTACATGCGACGGGACTGGTAACACGGCAAAACGATGACATACGGTCATTACCAGCAGTTACCGTAACGACAACGTCCTAGGCCAACAATGCCTCATACTCTCATTGTTCAAATCTCTCATCTAAGGTCGAAATCCAGTAACTTTAATCATTATATAGATAGTGTGACATTATATTGATACTTTGACCAGTGCATCATTTCATTTAGAGTTCGACATTAGGAAGGAAATGATGCGTCAGTCCATCTTTGGACATCCATTTGACGTTCAGCAAAGGAACTTCCATGTCTATGGACGGGGTCTCCGCCCCGTTGAGGCCCTCCATCTGGCCTGACATCTACCAGTTCATTCGATAAGCATGGAGTTCCCTTAATATAAGCGAGGTGGCAATGAACCCACAACTGTATGAATCCTCATTTCCTTCATGCTAACGAATTGTTCAGTTGGAACTCTCATTCTCTACTGGATGATTTCCCATGCATAAGCCGAATGAGGGATGTCATTTCAATGAGTTCATTTGTTGGGAGGCGTAGCATAGCTGAAGAAGACTCCTGGCAATTCATACACATTGCATGGAGAGAGGGTGGTTCCCCTTGCCCAGAAAGTCAAGCCCCTTCTTTTAGGGGATCAAGTCGCCTTTGGGAAACAGTCTTTTCATTTGAGAAATAATGATGGGAAGTTGAAGTTATGTCTGAAGTACTCATGGTATTCCTCTCCCATGCCTAGAATTTATTTTAACGTGCAAATTTTGTTTCGCCGCTCGTTTCGGTCATCCGAAAGCTTTCCCATATGGAATCTCCAATGGATCCAAAGAAATGAAAATCCAATTGGGCATCCGATGGACATGTCCAAGGATTATCCTTGGACGAGACATTCAGTCATCCAGTGGATGTCCGAGGAGGATATACAGTGGATGTCAAAGTGTCCATGAGGGTATGTCCAATGGATTTATTTTGGATCAAAATTGATACTTGGGTTTTGCTTGAAACCTTTAGATTCAAATGGAAAATGGAATCACATGGAGAAGGAGGGGGGGGGAAGGGGTTCCTGTCATCGGAGACTCACAATTTCCTTCATGTATACAGCGAGCGAGTTCCGAATCATAGCTTTCTGAAGAGACACAACTTTCACCTTTCAAATAGATCGCACATTTCAATTTCATTCGCATATTTCAACCAGATGCAGATTGACTCAACAGGACTACTCAGACCCATGCATCGGGCGTGTTAGTCGATCGACAATGAAGTTTCCGGTCGGGTGGCAGGGAATACGCAATCCGATACCCGGAGTTCTGAAAATCGGAGGCCAAAGTGGGCTTTGGACCCGACCGGTCCAAAGCCCACTTTGGCCTCCGATCGGCAATCGAGTTTAGGATGGAATTCCGGTCATGATGCGCGTCAAATGATGGGCACTCCACCAGGGGAAGGTATTCGGTGCAATGTTATTCTTATCGCTGAAATATGGTCTTCTTATGTGGAAATGGTTAGATTTGGCTTTTGATCCAAGAAGAATCGTCTCTTCGTTTCGATTGACTCATGAAAATCCGTTCATTCGTCTAGGAGGAATCTCGCGGAATGCTACAATGACACGGACGGATCAGCCTCTTGTGTCCGAGGGTTGATCATTTAATTCGTCGACAGACAGCATCACCGTTCTTCCACGTAAGTTTCAGCTAAATCCCTCTAGATTGCACTGAAGTGCATGTCTAAGAATACCCTCAGGCAGTTACACGTTGAAACCTTTCGCCAGTCGTCCGGAAGCGTCAATTGAATCGAGTGCCGTCAGTCGCGATCGTTTCCTTTTTGTTTCGTAATGGAATTTTTAGACCGAACAACGATATGTCGTACGCTATTGCGTTCGACGAGGTTTGAGGGTTGCGAATACCGTAAAAAAAAATGACAAAAGTTTACTGTGAGGTGTTTGAAGAGTGCTGAGATTTTCAGGCGGCACAAACGTTTCGTGGAAGGACGAGAACCTGACGACTGACGGCCTGGCCAGCCGAGGACTTGGGCCACCCGAGAGCAAATTGCAGGAGCCCAGGAAATCATGGACGAAGACCGGCGAATCACAATTCCTCAACTAAGCCGTAAAATGTCCATCTCGTACGGCAGCGCACGTGCAATTGTGACAGAATATCTGAAAATGGCGAGAATCCGTGCTCGCTGGATTCCGGTGACCGGTGACGAGACATGGATTTACCATCATGATCCAGGAACCGAGCTTCAACCAAGGTCGAAGAGAGAGCTGACGGGCCGGCATTTTGGTTCGGACGAGGAAACTCAGATTCCCCCAACCACGACACGACGAGGTATATGGAAAAATGGCTTGCAAGAGGCTTTCGACGGTTGGGTAAAGCGATGGCGCAAGTGTATCCAGTTTTAGGGAGAGCATTTCGAGAAGGAAAAAGAAGACTACAACGACGACAATTAAATGAATGATGACTTCAGTCTACGAATTAAATCATCAGCCCTCGTATTATGTATATGTTTATGGATGAGAGATAGGCGGACGTCGAATTCACAAAACTCATTCCAAAGAAGGTGTTTTTTCGGTGAATCAGCTATTTGAAAAGTTTCAGATTTCGCGATGAAACTATCTTGCACGGTCTCTCGTGTCACAGGCACGCTTCGCCCCCTTGTCTTCTTCCATTTTTCTTCAAAAATAGGAGCTAAGTGATGTACTGGCCCCTCTCTCCCTGGCAGTGGGTAGGCGCCAATAGATCTTGCCAGTCCCATTGGAACCCTCATGCATCCAGGCTGGCCAAATGAAAGACCGGTACTAAGCTAATGTTAGACAGTGGTAAGGTGTCCCAATGTTTCGGTCGAAGACCCGAGTTTAGTTTCCGCCAATGTGGTTTTATTGTTACTCGTTAAATAACAGAGGTAAAGGGAGCCGCGAGAGAAGAGGCAAGACCCCATCGTGCAATTTTGGAAGGAGGAAATTAGGATGGGGCGATCTTAGACTCACGTGAAGGTGATATTAGGCCCTATCATTCATTGAAATGGTTTAATTAACGTGTTGGTACCTGAGAGGTGCCCCAGTTAGCTAATCGGGACCTGCAGGTGCCAGCTGTCCGAGGAAAACGTTACCAGGCTCCCTGGTTGTCCCGGATGACATTCAGGTTTGGAAGAGTCAGAGGAGAAGTGAGTCGATGATTCGGCAGGGCATCCTACGAGGAGGAGGAGGAGCCTATCGTTAACGGTCCGCCGCCTGGGGGTGGAAGTCATTTGGATAGAGTCAAGGCGGAGTGGGGTTAGACGCGACGAACTTCCCCTGAAGGGGGGAAGGGGGGGGGGGGGGGGGGGGGGGGGGGGGGAGGTGCCCGGAGAACTGGCGAGTTTGGCGAGGACCCTGTAATGGCCATCATGCCAATGTAAGTAATGGCCATCGCACACTAAGCGTGTCATGCATGCGATTTCGACACGCATGCGGCATGAGTCTGCATGCATCCTCATGCATTCGAATCCAAGGGAACCAGGGGCGGAAACAGACATGTTTTTATTATAGAGGGGGCGGTTCCCAAGTTCCTACCTACCCCTCCCCCCCCCCCCCCCCCCACCCTCCTCCACCCTCCTCCCCTACCACCATTCCTCATCCTTTCGTTTTCTATTTTTCGTCTGGGGTAAGAACTTGAGTATCTATTTCACTGGTTCCGATAAAATTTAATGCAGATGCTCTTTTGAATAAATAAATGAAGTGCTAACCTGGCCATTGGGGGGAGCTGTCGCCCCCCCTGTCGCCACTGAAGGGGACACGTGTGTACATTTAGGCACTTTACAATATAAAGTTTTACAGTATAAAGGAATCGCAATCAATATGTTTTGAATAGGGTTTTCTTTTATTAATCAGAATGTATATTTTAATGCGATGTATTGGATTGCCCTCCTTAACTGGAATTAAACTTCGGATTTCTCTTCTTGACAATTTCGTCCCTCTATCTGTGGAATGACCCAAATGTGTGAGGGCATGCTATGTACACGCAGTACACGCGTGTTCCCTTGCGTTCTAGCGCATGTGGACGCATGCAGACACTCGAGCCGCATGCGTGTCGAAATCGCACGCATCGCACGCTAAGTGTGCGATGGCCTTCAGCTTTTATTCCGAGCCGTTCCATCCAAAAACGAGTTTTTTTGCGAAGAGATTCTCCGACACCCTTCGGGCAAATACGTCACGAGAGCATCAGAGACGCGCAGTTCTCGAGCTTAGAGGCCTGAGCGGGCTGCGGGCCGGCCAGATCGGCCCAACACGATTCGCGGCTTGGAACCGCAAATCTCGGTCGGCGACGGAGTTCCGAGTCGGGTGTGACGATCCGAATCGGGTCGATCGAGTTTCAATTCGAAAAAGTGAACACGTGCATACCGCCGAAGCGCAGACAGACTGGAGGACGCGCAGCAACAAAGTCTGCAGAGGATTTTTTGGACTCTCGACAATGCGTATCGCCTCCAGGTCCTAAGCGTTCGATCGACACCTCTCTTATTAAAATCTGTTCGTTCGTCTAGGAGGCGTTTCGAAGTGACACGCGACAGATTAGCCTCTCATACATATGGGTACGAACGTGTGGAACTCGTGATGAGGTATTTGTAGGATGGGTTGACACGCGAGTCACTGACTCTGGAGGTACGAGCCCGTATGGCAATCGCAAGGTTCCTACCAGGTTTTCATCCTTCGTCACTGGTTTTATAAGAGGGCATTCAGTTTCTCGACGCGTTGGCGTCGACGCTTGCTCTTTATGCAAGCACTTTGTCTTCAAGGAATTTCTCATCGTAGCATCAGCATTTGCTTCCCTCTCCCTTTTACCACGGAGGTGGGTCGCAGTCGGGGATCTTCAGTCACACTATTAAAACAGAGTTTATCCATAAGGGAGGCATGGGTGATGGAAGTAAACAGAAATGAGTGCCTCGACGAGGCAGCTCTGTGAGCCCCGCTTCGGCGGCAGTGCAGCAGGTACTCCATCGTATCTCCACTCGATAAGAAAGGAACGGAAATACCGTTATCTGTAGAGCTCGGGATAGCATTTTTAAGGTCACCGGATCGGCTAGATCAGGGTTGCCCAACCTACGGCCCGCGATGTCAGTTCATCCGGCACTACCTGACATTTCGAAAACTTTCCGAAAAAAGAATCGTCACTCATGACAGCATGATCAATATTCGAATAAAAAGGCGATGCGGCCAGCGGGAGGTCCTATTTAGCGGCACTGCAGTCCAGTCGGGCAAAAAGGTTGGGCCACCCCTGGGCTAGGTCCTCGTCCTGCGTCGAGCATGATGGACACAAGTGGTACGACTCGTATTCTAGGGAAATTCATTTGAGCAGAAATATCTCATTACTGAATAAGTTTAGCCTGGTTTTAAACTTCTTTTTCAAGGATGTGAAATAAATTTAATGGCACAGTAAAATTTCACGATAATGGTTTTATATTACTATAATGCTTCAATGTTGGAGGCTTAGTGGTGATTTGGACCTATAATTGATTTTATTCGAGGCATGGTTATTAGAAAAACGGCCTAGGGAGAATATCTTTCGGTACACTCTCATTTCGACCTAATTGACGAGCTTTTCGAACATCTTCGAGGGCTCCGTTGAGCACAGAAAATTCGAAAATTTAACAATTTTGTGACGTACCGATGGCGTGAAAGGGGTCATCCCGGTAAAGAAATCGTTGTTTCTCTCGCACCTGCGCATCGACTCACGACGTCAAGGATGGATACCTCTTCCCGAGACCAAGCATACAGATAAACCTAGATAAAACATACGGAAGCGATTCATTTCAACAACGGACGGGTTGTTGCCATCTTCATTTTATGGCATTCCCTTTCGAGGTTTAGGTACTCATGTGGCACTTGAAGTACTGAAGCAAAGAGTTAAATCGACTGCATACGGTCTGTTTGGGAGAAAAAAAAGCAACTATTGATGAGCTCACTCGCATACTGCGGAGTGTTTCTTACTCTCGAGTAACCAGCTGGTAATGAAATGGACTTAAAATGCACTCAAGCCGATCAAATTCCTAAGTTCAAGTAAACGATTGGGAGGTGTTCTAGGTCACTAATGGACTCGAGCCAAAGCAAAGCGGTACGGCTTTTCCGAGTCTCATATTCTCCATCTCTGGAAATGCTAGCAAGCAAGAATCAGAGCAAAAACTATTGAATCTATCCCGAGAAACACGAAACCGTACCGCTGCCCCCATCGTGTTAACACAATTCAGAGAATCAACTGTCTCATGATAGCGATCACAATACTATCTATTTCTG
>CAJPEV010004083.1:0-25038 GCA_905338385.1 Darwinula stevensoni
CCTCGGTTATAACGACGGTTTTTACCTGGTCCCTTCGATGACGTTATAACCGAGTTCGACTGTACAGAGATACTGATACCATCCTGCTGCACCAAGAGGTTTTTCCACCGCATCGATGTCCTGGGGTGCCCCCCTGGCACATCCTCTTTATCGAAAATCCGGTTTTTTTGCAGCAGGAACGGGAAAAAGTGGAGACTTATTCATGTGCACCCTTCCCAAAGGACCAAAATGTGTGTTGCCATCGAAAATTTGGCGAAAATCGCATCACAAATGCCATTCACTTGACCGTGGCACCCATTCATAGGAAGTACTATAGCAAGGTATCAGAGTAATCTGAAAATGTGTCGGACTTAAAATGAAACAATTGCTGCAATCAATACGTACGCAGAGGACCTCTGACTTCTGTGTATCTGGCTAGGAGGCAGCAAAGATAAAAGAATTTCAGCGCATGCGCTTAGGATTCCTTAGCTAAGGGCCCCCTAAGAGACCAACGTGAATACCATTTTTAGGGGAACCCTTACCTAGGGGTCCCCTAACTGTTCCGTTCTACTGTTGCTGGGAGAGTAACAAGTATGGGCCTTATTGCAAGCTCTGTTTTACTAACCATTGATCTGTTATTTTAGAATAACATTATCAAAATTATACACAGCCAAAGGCCATTAAAAAAAATTAATTTTAATGCATTACATTTTTGACCCGACCTGGATGGCATGGACATAGCAGAACGAAGACATCTCCTCTACTAAACTACCAGTACACCCTACTGTCGACTGCAGTGGTTTCCAACTTCTTTTAAATATGGCTAGTAGCTTTGCCTTGCTGCAATAAATTTAAATGAAATTCCGCAAATCTCTTGAATACAATCTCTCTCAAATCTCTTGAAGCCTATGCTTAGTGCAAATTTCGTGGTAATAGAGTCAGAACAGAGATTTAGTAAATGTAGAGTAGGGGATATCCTTTTTGGGGTGGCTTTTACATAGCAGCAGCGGATTTCATTTGACATCATCCTTCAACTGGATCACCTTAAAGAATGGTAAAACGGATTCTTGGGGTGAATTTACACCCATACACACTGTCATCAGTAACGAAATACCAGGACCTCTTGATGAGGTGTGCAGGAGCTACAACATTGAACTCGTTGGCATCTAAAAGTGAAAAATGGAAGCTCCCCTACCTTCTTCCACTAGGGTTGGGTTTAAGGATCCCTTAGCATAGGGGAGGAACGTGAATACGAAACATCTAGGGGATCCCTAACTTTCTTGAGTTAGGGGTCCCTTAACAGTTAGGGGAGCGACGTGAATACGGGCCTTAGCCCTAAAGTGGACAGTTTTCCAAGGATTTCGCCTTATTCAGCACAGAGTAGGCTAGTGCAACGAAATGGAGAGGGAGTTAGGGACATAGGGTCGTATTCACGTCTCTCCCTTAGCTAAGGGATCCCTTAAGAGTTAGGGGACCCCTAGCTAAGGGTCCCCTAAAAGATGATGACCGAAAAGGGTCCCCTAGGGGTACCGTATTCACGTTCTTCCCTTAGGTAGGGAATCCCTAAACGCGCCCCTAAGAGAAATAGGGCTCCTTAACAGACCAACGTGAATACCATTTTTAGGGAAATCCTTACCTAGGGGTCCCCTAACTGTTACGATATACTGTTCCTGAGGGAGTGACGTAAATATGGTCCTTAATGCAAACTCTGTATTAACAGCTGTTGATCTGCTATTATTTTAAAAGAATGTTATCAAAAATATATCCAGCAAAAGGCAAGCCAACGATTAAATTTTATTGCACTAAATGTTTGGTATGACCTGCATGGCATGCAAACAGCAGAACGAAGGCGTCACCTCTGCTAAACTACCAGCAAGCGCTCCGGTCCACTGCAATGATTTCCAACTTCTTTGAAATATGACTAACTAGCGTCCTGCAGCTGCTTCGCTGGCTGTCTGATAGGCGGAAATGTGAAAAATCATCCAGGTCTACAACGGATCCCTGAAATAGGTCTAGGCCAAGTATCTCAATGTTAATCCATACAGAGAAGGCGCCAGTGCATTTTCATCTCAGATTGCCCGCAGCAGGATCAAATGTCAGCATTTTTACATGAAAATAAATTCCAACAAAGGATTTCAAGGGCTTTCGAATGTTGCGTCAGGCTAGAAATTGCGTCCAAAATGAATACGAAAGGTAATCCGGGTCAGGTCAAAGATCAACTCTAAAAAAAAATTATAAAATGAGTTGGACCATCTGCAGGAAATTGCAAATCGAATGAGGTATCGATGGTGGAAATCGGTTGAGAAACCTGGAGGAGTTCACTGGACAAAATCCGGTCATACAGACATCTGCCGGTCGTTATGTACCTAGCTACGATAGCCTTGACCCGCCACGAAGCATTTCAATGAAATCCCACAAAGCTCTTGAAAACTTGTCTGCCTAGGCTCAGTGCAATTTTCTTGGTAATAGCTTAGTCAGAGCAGAGACCTTTTCTCAAATTTGGAGTAGGAGATATAATTTTTGCCGTGACTTCCTTACAGCAGCAGCGAGTTTCACTCGACATCATCCTTCAAGTGGACAACGTGAATAAAAGGACTAATGGATTTTTAGGGGAGATTTCCATCCTTAGATACTCTCAAAAGTGACGAAATGCCATGAGAAAAATCTATGAATGAGGTGCTGACGGAGATAGAGTGCATTTAAAACGCAAGCTTCTAGAGGGAAAACTGAAAGCTCCCACATCTTCTACTACTAGAGTTGGGTTTAAGGATCCCTTAGCTAGGGGAGGAACGTGGATACGGAACATCTAGGGGATCCCTAACTTTCTTGAGTTAGCCCTTTAGTTAACCCTTAACGGTTAGGGGAGCGACGTGAATACAAGCCATAGTATATAGACCGGCATCGCGGAAGTTGAAGTCTCCGCCACGAGGGCAGAGGCCAATACGGCATACCATCTACGTTTCCACATAAAATCCACGTCGAATCGACGTATCTATGTCACACGTTTACCCCTCCCATCTACCTTTCCACCTGCCATCTACGTTTCTACCTAAGATCCACGTCGAATCGACGTATCTGTGCGACACGGATAGGCACCCGGGTTCTGGGTGAAAGTGCAGATGTTCCCAATTCCCCCAAACATGCACCTCACCCAGGTGTGGTGCATGCTTGGGTCCAGGTGAGGTGAGGTGACAGTCCGAGCGATCACTCTTTTCCTTCCACCATTCCCGTCTCTCGATATATTTTAAGAGATCTTTTTGTGTTTTGCGATGGCGCAGAAGAGAGCTTCAGACGTAAGGGACGAGCGACATGAAATCAATCTCGTAGCGATTCTTCATCGAAAGTAGCATTTTTCCTCACGCCGATGAAAAACAGTTGCGTCACTGGGATGTAACGAACTAGAGTCACCCATTTTTTTTAAAGGCGGATCAGTACTCATGGGCAGCTGTTCCATGCCAAACGTTCGAGCAGCATAGGTTCCCTTTTCTTTCGAGAAAACCCTGGTACGTTCATTTTGACGACCACTGTAATTTTGAATTGATCAATTCGTTGAATAATCTGTTATTCATCGGGAACCATGAGAACCGGATGACCGGCGCGGATTAAGAATTAAAGTGGAAGAGGAGTTCGACCTGTTTCTAGTCATTGCTGATGGTATCGCTTCAGCTCGACGATTTATGGTGAAGCTCTGAGGATACCTCGGAAACATTCATGCATCTTTAAAAAAAAAAAAATTAGAGAAAAAAAAGTATTTAAACGTTTTCCCTTAGGGTCGTGTGGGCATTGTATGTACGTGTGTCACGAACGAAAACTTTGGCGAGAGGGAAATTCGCAAGACACGAAAGGCAAGAAGGAAAGCGCTGCTGACGAAAACAGTTGAATAAGAAAAAGGGCGCCAAGAAAGTTAAATATTTCGCGAACGGCCTGCGGATCCTCGGAAATTAATTTCGATAGAGTCGACGGTATCTCTTTCCTCATTTCTCGACAGCGTCATTTGACAATGGTCCGCCGTCACAATGTCGATTACACCGACACGATGCCGACTAGTGACTGGTGAGAACTTTTACTTTCTACTGATTTAATATTCATCGATGGGTGCCCAAAGAAAAGTGAAACGATTTTGTCCAGCTCTAACTTAAACGTTTTCATTTGTTCCTGCTCTGGTAACGTTCAGTTTGATGGCCGTTCCTCTCAACGATCGCTCTGCACTGCAGCTTCCCAGCTTTCTGAATAGGTCCTGGTTCTCCCACTCCCACAGAGATGTCGCTAAATGACGTAGCCTTCGCTCCCGTTTCACTCTCGGAATCATGCGGGGACGACCCTGTCGAGTGCGGCTGGCTGTGTGAAGCTTCGCTTTCGGAACATCCCCACCGTACATGCGAGGGATCTTCCTCGCGCCAGAACATTCTCTTGATAATGCTCTGTTCTCACCTTAATTTTGGGATTCACTTTCGGTGGAGGCTGAATTTCCTACGGTGGCAGACGAACCTCCACGAAACCCGCGGGAAATTTCCTTGCCACAGAGTGCCAAATCTGGACGTCTCCACATTTCCCTTTTTTTGCTTCATCTAGCGTCACAACAAATTTTGAACTTTTTTTCCCCGCCAGATGGCGCATGTGTAACTTTCGGCAGTTGGGTCTTCTTTCCCTTGTGTTACTCACGAAGAACATGCGCCTAAAACGCTCCCACTTCGATTCGAGATTCAAATATTGCCTATTGGTATTGAAATTTCTTCCTTAGACGCAGGATACTTGCTTGCAATGGCCCACTGGAGGGTGGGGTTCTCTAGCCTGATGCAGGCTTCTACTGTTTGTATGATGTTCAGGACAGACGGTCCTGTTTTTTTTTTTTACTGTTTTTCACCGCCATGCAGTCAATCTTTCCGACGTTCGCCTACTTCTCGCATAATGCGACAGTGTCGCTTCAAATATTGATCATTCTCTTTTTACGTTCAGCGAGGATTTCCCATTTGCGTCTATTTCACAAGGAGAATTTGCTTCTCTTTTTTTAGCATCGATGTACGGATGTCGATAAATATTAAATGAGTGGAAAGTGAAAGTTCTCGCCAGTCACTAGTCGACATTGCGTCGATATAGTCGACATCGAGACGGCAGGCCACCCGTCAGATTTCGGCGGTCGAGGGAGGAGGAACGAGGTTTCTTCGACCCTGTTGAAATTTAGTCCCGAGGATCCGCAAAAAAAAAAGCAATCATTTTTGGTAAGCTGTCAATCTGATTGCTTACAACCGATTTTGATTACATCTGGTATACACATTGAGTGACTCAATTAGGGTTTGTGGGCCAAGTTTCAAATAAAAATTCCAAAAATTGTGAGATTGGCATTTAATTTACATTTCATCACCAAAAAACTAAGTGTTCATTTTTCCTTTCAGCTTTAAAATTCTCATAACTGACAAAAACAAAGAAGCAAAGAAACAGAACAAAAACACAAATGCCAAACAAGAAAGGACACAATTTAGTTTAGGGACGCACATTTCAACTGAAAAGGCCCTCAATGCGCCCTCCATTCTGTTGAACGCAAGTCAGCTGTTCGAGTGAGGCACAGTGCCTCCCAGTCTTCCTTCGTGGCATCGCGCGGGGACGGAAGGTCAATGAATCCGTTTCATCCCGGCCTTGGGGTTATATCGATATTTTCGGCAGCACATTTCGTCGCTGGTTATCAGAAAATAATTACAACTCCTATAATTTTGAAGCCAGATGGCTGAAATTTGGTACACAAATTTCAGTTGTGTCACCCTATGAGTCTACCAATTTTAATCAAAACCAACAGTCTACAAAGAGATTGACGACACTTCAAAAATGACTTTGTTTTTTTTTTTGCTTTGTTTTGTTTTTGTTTTTTGTTGTTGCTTTGTTTTGTTTTTTTCTTGTTGTTGCTTTGTTTTTTGTTTTTTTTTTTTGCCCACCCATTTTCACTTTCTTGGCGCTCGTTTTCCTATTTGACTATTTTCGACTGCAACGCTCCCTTCCTTGCCTTTCCTGTCTTGCGAAAATTCCTCTATATCGTCACACAATATTAACATGGATACTTATTAGAAATAGACCCACAACCACCTTAAGCCGAGACACCAATCGTTACTCTGAGTATGACCAACTGCTTTTGACTTGTGGAAAGTTACGAAAGTAGCTGCTATTAAGCTTTATTGGGGGGAAATATATTTTAAGTTTAAAATATGGACAGAAGGGTGTCCATATTATGACCAGTTTGCAGTATGGACATAATCAGTATGGACAGTGCATCAGTGACAGTAAATGCATCAGACATGCGTCTGATACATTTACTGTCCATACCGATTATGAACGGGCGGCAACCCTAATTGGATTAATTGACTGAGCCGGACCTCGCGTCGTCCGAGGCCAATGTCGCCTGAACGGGATGATGTCTTAGGCTAGGTAATAAACGATGGAGTTTGGGGGGGGGGGTGGTGGTTGCTTAGGCCTTTAATGGTTAAGCAAGTTCCTACATCATGAAATGGGATTGCAAGAAAGTCTGAATGTGAAGGCGGAGTCGTAATGCCAATCGTAATGCCTTACGATCGGATTGCTATTGGGCGTAAGCTAGGAGGGTAATGGAATTCTCCTCACACACGATGCTGAAGAAGCGCCGCTGTGGGCCTGCTACGTATCGATGCACCATCTGCCGGCATGATTTGGCTTCAACTCCAGGTCAACTCCAGGCCTTGGGTGGCCACTAGCGCATTTCCTGTCGCCCTGTCTCGTTCGCTTTTTATGCTGCACTGGTTTCGGGGAGAATTGGCGGCCCTTTGCTGTGGAGGAGGGGGGGAGACGAGGTCGCTAGACGTTCCGCTAGATGTCGAGCGTGTTGCTCTGCACGGTTGTCGGATGGTCGGTGATGATTCCGCTCTCGGGATGACGATGAAGAAAATGCGCTTTTTATTCGTTGGCAAATGAAATGAGGACAATGACAAGAAAAATCGCGAAAGGAAACTCGAATTCTCAGGACGGCGTTTTTTCTTGGTAGAAATTCCCGTTTTGGAACATCACTGCATGTGGTCGAGCAGTGCAGGCGACTGGAGCTCGCGGGAGTTATCGTAGCTTTTCAGGTTATTTACGGATGTTTGTTATTCGATTGGGATTGCCACAGGCATCGAATGCCATTTCGTTCGCTTTCAGCTCTTAGCGGGAACGGAAACAACACCGGGAACGGGAACGGGAACAGTTCGTAGTTTCACTCCTCATCAGTCTAAGCATTTTACATGTTATGACTCCTCTGCGAAATTTGCATTCACATAATTACTCTCTGCGATTGATGATGTCACGTCTCGCCATATCATGTCAGATGAGGCCTATCGCCTTCAAGAATCGAAAATGCTAAGAGCGCACAGAAAGTTATTTCTTCGCATTTCGCGCGTTCGTTCTCGTGACGCGTTGCGCACTGTGAGCCGCGGATGCCATCGGATGTTGCGGGTTCAAAGCGCAGGTGCATGTCGCAGGTGCATGTTGCAGGTGAATGTTGCGTGTACATGTTGCCATCACGATTTTCACAACCTCGTGACAATTTTCTTACATTTGAAAGTGCTTCATGCTGTGGATTATCTGCATAGAAATGCGTTCTCGCGCATCACTGCTTGACGCATCACTGTTTAACGCATCACTGCTTGACGCATCACTGTCAATCCAGTATCTACGGTTTACCCCCGTTTTTTTTAACCTCTCTTTCCCCATAAAAAGTGGCATTGTGTGACCAGCGGTGACGACATCCCATCTGACGTGACAGGACCGGACACGACCTGACATCCTCATGGCTCAAATCTCGTTCAGGATCGAATTCTCTCGAAATTATTTCTCTTTCATTCCGCTCAGGTCTCAACATGGAATCATATGGACAACAGTCCTCGTTCAAAAGAGCAGGTGGATCTTACAGGTGGACGTTGCGGGCGGACCAGCCGTTCCGGGCCTCCTGAATCTCCTTCGCATTCCCTGTTTTTATTTTTATTTTTAAGGAAGAAAAGTTGTTTATTTCATTGTCTTCCTTCTGTTAGAAATATATAAATAAATCGGCGACTGCCGGTACATATATATATATATTTATATTTATTATTATTATTATTTTTTGTTATTTATTTATTGGGTTAGAAAGAAAGTCTTGCAATACTTTCTAAAACTATTTATAAAATTTTTCAAAGGAATGATGGGCGGGGCTTTGCATCCGTATATGCTGGAATGTTCTCGAAGTTTCTGCCCTCGGGGTATATAAGGCGGCTTCTGCCATCAGTTGGCAGCCACGGCTCCGACCGAACGAGCAACTCTTCGCCCCATCGTCTACGACGAGTTCCTCCAAGGACACTCTGCGAGAGTGTCGCTGCATTCGAGGGCAACGTCGTCCACTGTTCCACGGTGTCTCGATGGTTGAAACGCCTGGAATCTGGCGACACGACCTTCGGAGATCGACCACGCTCGGGACGTCCATCGACAGTCGATGACTGTGCCCTGCGTTCCGCCCTCGACGCGAAGCCGAACGCCAACACTCGCGAATCGGCGTCTACACTTGGAGTCACCCGTATGGCCATCGGGAACCATCTGAACGACCTCGGCTATCGGAAGGTTTACTCGACGTGGGGTCCCTCGTCTGCTCAGCGACTCTGACAAAGCAAGCCGTGTCGGTGTCTGCGAATCACTGCTCCTTCGTCCACACAGAAAGGACTTTCTGAAGGAAATCGTTACCGGAGATGAGAGCTGGGTCCTCGACGTCGACCATCAGTGGCTTCCACGAGGAGAATTGCCGCCACACGAACCGAAACCACGGTTCCACGAGAAGAAGGTTCTTCTCTGCTGTCGGTGGGATTCGGAAGGAATGTCGTACTATGAGCTCCTGCCAACCGGTACCACCGTGACTGCCGTCGTCGACGCTGCTCGACTTCAGAAGTTGGCTGGCGTCATTCAAAAAGAGCGTCCCAAACGCGACAAAGTTCTCCTTCTGCATGAGAACGCTCGTCCACGTGTTGCGAAGATGACTCGCCAGACGATTACGGAACCGGGCTGGGAAGTTTTACTCCATCCAGCGTATTCTCCGGACTTGGCCCCTTCCGACTTTCACTCGTTCCGGGCCCTCAAGAATGACCTGCGGGACGAGGCACAAGACGATCGAGCACGGCTCGAAAATGATGTCGGCCGTTTCTTCGCTTCGCAATCGCCAGAGTTGTGGGCAAAGGGCATCGAGCAGTTACCCTGCGTTGGGAACATGTCATAGACGACAATGACAATGGTCACTACATTGTAGACTGAAATTGCATTTCAATAAAGTTATAACATTTTGAAAAATTTGTGCAGAGTGTTGCAAGACTTTCTTTCCAACCCAATAGTTAACTGACGACGCGTGCGAAGCACCCATCAATTTCAGGAGAAATTGGACTATGAACAGGGGGACCCATGAAGGAATAAGAGGCAATTGATTCAATGACGGCATCATTCAAGAACTGGAAGCGAGGTCTGTACGGTGAAAGGAATTTTTTTTTCATGACATGTATTCACACCTTGATCGTTACAGGTATGCTACGAATATTAGGCTGCAATATTAATCTGAAACAGAAGCTGACCATGAGAAAGAGGGAGAGAGGGACGGGGATGAGCTGGCGAATGGAGATACCACGGAACTCTATGAATCCCGAGAAGTATTGACATTATTTCTTTGCTTAACATTTTTTTGCGTACCGCTCACGGAGATCTCCGTTTTTGAGTTCTTTCGCCTAGCCTTTGGCCGAGAAAGTCATAGCCTAAAAACTCTTGCCTACAAGGCGAAAGTAACTGGGGCTTAAGTCGAATCGACGGGGTAAAATGTCCGGTACGCAATGTGTAAACACGGTACAGCACTACAAAGCTCCATTGGTCTTATCATTTCTTTCTAATTAGAGTCAGAAAGTTTCCTGTTTCTCACTCGTCATCGAGGGAAGTCGCACGTTACCAATGAAAGCTTTAAGGAGTCCGGTGGTTAGTCCGCAGACAGCCATATGCAGGAGTAAAGGCTCATCTCACCGAAGGAAGTTGAGCAGTGCCATCTGTCAGTGCTGAACGTCGTTAGCCAGCTACTTGTCCTGAAGTATTACTTCAGTTTGAGTAGCCTGATAATGAATGGCTCAAAAAGTCTCATTGACAGTGCATGGAACGTACACAAAGGTTGCAACTGGAATTGCCTTTAGAATGAGGAGTACATCCAGTTTTTTTTTGTACTATTCCTGGCATGTTAGCCTGACTAACGGGATAACGAGAACGTTTTCCTCTCCGGCCATTTCTTCAAAACGATCATTCGAGATATAAGATGGTTCCATCTGAAGTCTCATACCTATGTCGCTCTTGTGGTTCAGCGTATGCACGACGAGCAACTGTCCTGCTTTTGAGTATCCAAGATCACTGGGCTCAGATTTATAAGTCAGAATTCATGAACTCTAGTCTGACCTATAAATTTGCTACCTCATATACCAGCCTACGCTCTTCTAGGCCGTAGGTTACGCGGAAGGACAACAAATTGTTGTGTATTGGTACGCTTGTGAATTACAAACGGCTTGGGGGGTATCCTAGCCCTAAACCACGGGGCCACCTAGACTATACTTTTCTAGATGTAGCCTGGACGTCATTGAAGCATCCTCTATACCTACGGACGAATTTTGTGAAAAAAAGTCACCGAGTACATTAGAAACTTGACATTGAACTCCATGCATCCGATCGGATTCTGGGCGATCGTTTGCACTCTGAAACTGGAGGTTCTCTTCTCCATGCACTCAAGTCGGCCGTGTTCGTCCTTAAGCCGACCGAGCTGGAAGAAACGCGCCTCTCCGTTTTCCCGCTGGATTTCCAATACTTTACGAGTGTGGCATTGGTGGATGAAACGCTTTCATTCTCCTAACCACGGCTGCAACTTTGCACGATGCCGAAAACTAATTCACGAGGGAAGCGATCAGATATCTATTTTTTAACCATTGTAGATTCAATGAAGGTTCATGACCGTTTACTATATCAGTAGCTTTTAGGGAGTAGTGATGACTCTCTGTCTTCATGTAACGTGAGTTAGGAGGAAGAACCTATACTCAATTATTTCTGGGACATTAACTTAAGAACCATGTACAACCATAATTACGCTTCCCGCGAAAACTTTTGCCAGTAGTAAAGCTGACCATAATTAGTTTCTGTAATCGCACGGCGCGATCTGGGGAAGCTCTCGTACGAGTCCGTGACAAATTCTTGCCTCTGGAGCAATACGTTCGAGCTGTACCGTAAGCTTTTTACCTCAATACTTCCTTGCGGCCACTTCTCGAGCATTCATTTCTCATCTGTATCTCTTGACATAGTTTTGAAGTACTCCGTGACGTTCACATCCTAGGATGTACGTTGCTTTCAGTGTTTCCACTGGAGTGATGATACTCATTGGAAAACCGATAAGAGATAGCAGACTGCTCTCCTTCCCCACCGGAGTTTCTATCGCCACGCCCAGTGTGTCCAGCTCTAGGCAACTTCAGTGTTGTACCTTTAGGGTTTTCTCACCATCTCTGCTCGTTCCTCGACCGATGGGGATGAAGGTAGCAGCGTTCGACTGGAGTAGGATTTGTGTTTTATTCTCTCTGTTCGTATTGTTGTCGGGACGGCGTGCCGGAGCGCAAGACCGAGTCATGATGATATCGTGCGACGGATTCCGACACGATTACCTTTCCCTTGCCGATACACCTAATTTGGACGCGTTGAGGGAGAATGGAGTCTACGTGGCGAAGTTGAAGCCGATCTTCCCGTCCATCACCTTCGTGAATCATCAAGCCATCGCCACGGGTCTCTACGCCGAGACTCACGGGATCTTAGCAAACGATATCATCGATAGGAGAATGGAGTCTACGTGGCGAAGTTGAAGCCGATCTTCCCGTCCATCACCTTCGTGAATCATCAAGCCATCGCCACGGGTCTCTACGCCGAGACTCATGGGATCTTAGCGAACGATATCATCGATCCCGAGACGGGAGAATTAGTGAACATGTTCGACGACGGCGAGAAATTCGCTACCGCGGACCCACGCATCATCCCCATCTGGGTAAGCCTACGTAATGGGTGAGGGACACTGAAAGTAGGTTGCATCTCGGTGTTTTTGTGAACCTTAGCGGGAGAAGTTCACTCATTTACTCGAAAGTCCCTTGACACGAATTTGACCTCGAGTTATACTGTCTTAGCCTACGGCCTAGGAAGGTATAGGCTACGCTACGCGCGTCAGGCTATGTGGAAGGGAATGGGACGATTCGTCGAGTATACTTGCGAATGCAGAATGAGTCGAGACTCGGTCTGGGGGTACTCCAGCTGAAGGGGTGGTTGCGCTTCAGACTGATGTGCACGTGTGGGAGGTAGGGTCTTTCCGTCGTCGCATGAGCCATGGTTTCGAGAGGCTATTCCAGCAAGGAGTTGACAGCCCCATCATTTCGACAGGTTTCGGCGCTTAGGAACTCCACCTCAACAAAATGCTGAACCCGGCAGGAACAATCGACTGTTAATTCATCGAACCCGAATTCCATCATGTATGTATCACATTGGTTAGGTAAGTCTCGAAGTTCTGGCCTGGACATGTTCAAGCCACTGGGAGATGTCGACTTGACATGTGATACGATCGACTCCAAGGGGATGCGGGCTGCTGTGGCATGGCGGGGTTAGAACATCAGGCGTGTCTTTTCGACGTCTCTTGTAATTTGTCCAACGATGGAAGTTTTACGGTTTTCAGATGTCCATCTGCTAAATAAAAAGGAATTAATGAAGTTTTCCCGAATTGAACACCGTGGAATACTCAGTCATGCCCATGTGCTATATGGTTTTCGACAACCAATGGGGTCTCATTTTTATGCTTCAACTTTCTTTTTAGAGTTAATTTACTCAAAAAAATATTTTGAGGGAAAACAACTTTTCCAAACATTATGCATTGAAGTTGGGAAGTTGGCATTTTAAAAATTGCTGCGTGTGCTATACCGAATGGCTGCCAGAAAAGATCATCATTTGTCTAATAATATATTTACTGAATTTCTCTAGGCACCAAATCAACTGTAATTCCACTAGCTACGTTGATGTACATGTTTACCATATGTTACCTCTAAATTTTAGAGAACTACGTTTACTTACTGGCAAAGGTCATATGGAGTTCGGATTTGATTATTGGTCGTGCGCTGAAGAAATGTCCTCGCAGCGTTTTTCTTGACGTTTCCTCCCACATCATCACAAGCATTTTTCAAAAAAAAAATCCCAAGCTGCATCCACCCCAAAATCTTTATTTCGAGAAAGGTTTTGAAAGTTTTTGTTTTTCTTTTGGTTTGAGGCACCGTCACTAATGGAATTAATCTTGAGGTCTGGCAGTAATATTTTGAGTTGCTTGATTACATCCGCTTGAAATTAATACATTGCGTCGTTCACGTGATTGAGCTCATTGCTGATGACGACACGACTTTTGTGCTTTAGTTCGCCACTCTCGCGGCAACGGGCCCGCAACGGATGCGCCGTAGCTTGGGATTTATCCCAGTGAAACTCTTGTGGAGAATCTTGCAGCAGAAATGAGTCATTTTCAGAAAAAGTTTAAAGCAGGACACGTCCATTTCTTTCCTCCGTGTCATTTTTCAACGTCTTCAGTAAACTTCAAGCTTCCAATGGTGAGATGGAGATCAACAAGAGCTTGAATCTCGAAGGTATTCATTGGTTTGAACCCTATAACGTTGTTCTGAAGGGCGTAGATGTTAGTGTTCTCCACCAACAACTCAAACAGTTCAGGCGTAATATACTTCCTGAAGTACTCCATTGGCATTAGTGGAGGAGAAACATTAGGGGGCTCAGGGGTGGTGCCGGCTGTGGGAGGCGCCTCAAAAGGAGGACGACGCCAGATTCCTTCCTTTTGGTGACGCTCGTTTGAGAGATTTCAGTGGGTTGAAGATCAGGTTCCATATAGGGATCTCCGACATCTTCATTTTCTGTTTCTGGTTGGTCTAGTGTCTGATCCTACGTTGAATAAAATATAAATGAATACAAAGAAATAAATGTTGGCATACCTACTGAGAGTGACATTTGACTCGACGTCTACAGGCACCTCATCGTCACTCTCAAGGTCCTCAGATTCTGACTATTCACCATGGCAAATAAGATCAATATGTTTTGCTGACAAAAGCTGGTATCCTGCAAATGATTTGAGGGATGAATTGATGACAAAGAAATAAATAAAATATGGGTTTTGGCTAGGTTTGACACTGCCCTGCCGTTTGTTGTCCACTGTCATGGATTATGGGCGCAACGTCACGAGAATAACGAGAGAGCATGAGAGAAAAATACAAAAAGTTGTGTCCATTGGAATGGACGCTGGGACGTTGAGAACGGAATCACTACGAGGAAGCGATTGCGTAAAGGAAACTAAGAACTCGATGAGGCTGTTGCTGTGTGGTTTTGGCAGATGAAGGCTAAGGACGTTATCATTAGCGCCCCAATGATTCTGGAAGATGCGAGGAGGAATTCTGGAAGAAGCAATGGTTGGTTGGGGAAATGGAAGATGAAAGAAAACCTCACCTTGCTATTTGTGAAAGGTGAGAAGGGTGCTGCCGACCAAGCCGGTGCAGCTGAATGGATAAGGAACGTACAGCCCGCTCTGTCGGCTGACTACGATCCCAAGGATGTCTCGTCCTACAAGGACGCCATCATCTATCATCATGCCGCTGTCATCGTTCTACAAGGCGCTTCCAAGTGGGACGTTGGCTGCCGAAGGTGAGAAGACAGAAGGTGGAAAAAACGCTAAAGGATCGCCTGACCACGCTCTTTCTATACGATATGGATGGATCAGATGAGCATGTGTTCATCGGCCGATCGAAGCAGTCGCCCCTCTTCCGAAGAAAGAAAATTCCACTGCCGTATTACGCCAGTGCGAAATCTTGTATGACTGGTGCATTGTGGACTAAAAGCAGCAGAAGAGGAAATTCCTTTTGTTCGTCGACGACGCGGCTTGTCGCAAGTTTGAGGAAGGAATCCTACGGAAAAATGTGAAAATTCCGTTTCTCCCAGCTAACACGACGTCTGTTATCCAACCACTCGATCAAGGAATCATCCGTACATCCAGGGTGTAATACCGGCAGCAAAACGTGCGCAAACAGTTACTTCCCCTCTAACTGTCTTCTCGCGCTGCAAAGAGACAATGTTTTGGAATCGCGGAATATGGTCCAACGGTCTTGATTGTTAGGGACCTCAATCACCATTCAATATTGCCTCCGAAAGGACGGGAGGAAGGAGAACCAGAAGTTGAAGAAGCAGCGGCGCAATTGCTAATTCCAGAGAACGAATTCAATGATTTCGTTGAATGCGATGCAAATTTGGATTGCTACGGCGAGTTGACTGTCGAAGAAATTCTGGAAGTAGTCCGTCAACAGAGAAATGCCCATAGAGGCTTAGCCTTGCAGGTCCCGCGCGTTCGTTCTCGACGCGGAACGTAATATTACGCCCTACACAGTTAAGGGGTTGAAATAATGTAAAATTTTCCATGTTAAGAATTTAGAGTGTTATCATAAACAGGTGACGAATGAAGACGCAGGGGCGGGAAGATATTCCGGAGCGAGTATGTGGGCCGGAAGTAGTTTTCACTGGGGCCCAAATGAATCCCTTCCCACTCATCGCACGGATTTCAATGAGAATATGCCAAGGTGACGAATGAAGTCGCAGGGGCAGGAAGATATTCCGGAGCGAGTATGTGGGCCGGAAGTAGTTTTCACTGGGGCCCAAATGAATCCCTTCCCACTCATCGCACGGATTTCAATGAGACTATGCCACGGGAGGAGCGAGTGGAAATCGCCCTGTCCTGGTTCTCCCACCCGGATCGCCCGGCCAATTTCGTCGTCTTCTACTTGGAGGAACCCGATAGTACGGGGCACGATAACGGACCGGATTCTCCGGAGGTGAAGGCGATGGTGGAGCAGGTGGATGCATTGCTTGGATATCTCGTGTCTCGGCTCGATAGCCTTGGGCCTCTTGGAAAGGACTAATCTCATCTTCTTTTCGGACCACGGGATGCTGGGAGTGAATCGCAGCATGGCGTTACACCTCGACTCCATTCCCGTCCCTCCCAGTGATTACTGGCATGCCACCAACTCTCCCCTAGTGCTCATCTATCCGCTGGAAGGTAGGTCGCTGCCCTCCTCCCATCCTTCTCACGTTGAAAACGTTCCCTTTTTGTCGTCCACATGGCAGGGAAAGAGGAGGAAGTTTATCAGGGATTCCTCACTGCATCCATGACGAGACCATTCACAGTGTACAAAACGGAAAACAGCCCCAAGGAATGGCATTACGGACCCACACCACATTCCCCACAATTTTACGTTGTTGCCGACAAAGGATATACTTTCAGTGATGATGCCTGGTTGCTGAATACGCCCAAAGGTTTCGTTTTCCCTCGATGACACCAATGAGCCCTCATCTTTTTAGGCCATAAGTTGACCAAGGCCAAATGACCATAAGTTGGGACAGGACGCGGCGCTGAAATCCATCTGCAGATATTGTTCCGTCGGCGTTGGTCCGACGCGCGAGCATTAGACCAACTCGATCGAGTGAGTTACGCACGTCTGACCATTCGTGCGGCCGACGTGTCGGCGCTTGTCTCTTTTGATGAAGGACCAATACGCCTCGATGTTCCGCGTATGATTGAAGGATCATTTCGCACGAAGCGAATGTATACCCTCCAGGCGTCGGTCTTGACGGCATTCCCTAGAAGAACGTTTGCTCGAAGGATTTCTCGCATAATCTCCGCGTTCCGGTTTTGTTATTCGCACCAAAGAGCTGCGGCTGGTTACCCTCTCGATCCCTCCTACCGGATAGGCGACGGCGGTTATATTTCCTCTCGTCGAAGCAAGATTCGTCTACTACCACGATGCGCCCCGATATGCAGAATTTCCCGGTGTTTGGAGCAACCCCAACCTCTCGAACGATGACATTCGTGGGGTATTTCAGTCCAAGGTTGGGCACGAGCTAGGGCATCGGTCAAATGATCATACAGGTGCTCGTTGATTTTTCCCCGCCAACGCTGGGAAAGCCCTGCTATACAAATTTTCGCATGTATTGTTTGTGCTCTTCGGGATTTGGACCTATGACGACCAAGTGTCTGGGAGATATTTCGCAATCTTCCACCTTCTCACCATCGCAAAAAATCCTTGCTTCGTATTCACCAATTCTGGTGTGACACTCGCGTGATGTAAACATGGCCTTCGATTCCTCAAATGATCCAGTGGCATTCAAACAAACCATCTGAAAGGCAGACCTCTGCAAAGCAGAAGATGAAATAATTTCTCTTCTGCACCTCACTCCACCCGTTTGCTTCTGCAACTTGCGTGTACAAGTCCAAGTATCAATAAGAAGACATGTTAGAGGGAATTTGAACCCATAAAACTCGCAGATCGGGCGCATTTACTCGGATGGCAATCGGGTTTTTGGGCCGAATATGGGATAAGTTTCCATTATAATTGTGACTCGGTCCGATTGACCTGATCCGTTCAACGGACTCATCCACATCAGGAGGATCGCATGCGATCGTGGTCTCTGATTACGTACCGAGTGTAAGGACATCATATTTAACACGTTGGCGACAATGCGTCCTGATGCCAGGATGCAGATTTTTTTTCAATGAGTACCCTCTAACTGTTGAGAACGTTCCAGAAGATTATGATTTCGTAATTACTGATAAAAAATTCCAAAAAATTAAAAATAAAAAAAAACTCGGCAAAAAAAATGTTTTCTGGGACCATGCGTCCTGATGGCAGGACGCATTTTTTGACAAAAAAAAATGTGCGTGGTCCCACGCGGCGGACAAGCAAAAATAGGCTGGTCGTCAACATGTTAAGAAATAGGTCGAAGTCGATCACGCGATTGAGCGCTTTGCCTTGAATTGTGGATGTGGTTCTCAACGACGAGGCAGGGCCCTTCCTCAGAGGCAACGAGGCATCCATTAAGGAGGGGGTTTCAGAGAGCTTTAACACGATTCCAAATTATCATTCATAGTGAGTTCTGGGATACTCCTTTCCCTTACGTATTAGCCTATGATTTGTCGCTAAGGTAACGGTGGAATAGTGTGCACATGAAGTATGCTTCATTTCAAACGTCTGACCCATAGAACACAGCAGAGGAGGGGTGGGGAAAGCGAACCGTCCACGAACCACGGTAGACGGCCGGGGATAGACGAAGAAAGCGAGCNNNNTGTTATCATAAACAGGTGACGAATGAAGACGCAGGGGCAGGAAGATATTCCGGAGCGAGTATGTGGGCCGGAAGTAGTTTTCACTGGGGCCCAAATGAATCCCTTCCCACTCATCGCACGGATTTCAATGAGAATATGCCATGGGAGGAGCGAGTGGAAATCGCCCTGTCCTGGTTTTCCCACCCGGATCGCCCGGCCAATTTTGTCGTCTTCTACTTGGAGGAACCCGATAGTACGGGGCACGATAACGGACCGGATTCTCCGGAGGTGAAGGCGATGGTAGAGCAGGTGGATGCATTGCTTGGGTATCTCGTGTCTCGGCTCGATAGCCTGGGCCTCTTGGAAAGGACTAATCTCGTCTTCCTTTCCGACCACGGGATGCTGGGAGTGAATCGCAGCATGGCGTTACACCTCGACTCCATCCCCGTCCCTCCCGGTGATTACTGGCATGCCACCAACTCTCCCCTAGTGCTCATCTATCCGCTGGAAGGTAGGTTGCTGCCCTCCTCCCATCCTTTTCGCGTTGAAAACGTTCCCTTTTTGTCGTCCACATGGCAGGGAAAGAGGAGGAAGTTTATCAGGGATTTCTCACTGCGTCCATGACGAGACCATTCACAGTGTACAAAACGGAAAACAGCCCCGAAGAATGGCATTACGGACCCACTCCACATTCCCCACCATTTTACATAGTTGCCGACAAAGGATATACTTTCAGTGATGATGCCTGGTTGCTGAATACCCCCAAAGGTTTCGTTTTCCCTCGATGACAACAATGAGCCCTCATCTTTTTAGGCCTTATATCGAGTATTTTGTTTGTGACCAGACCCGAGGAACGAGATGATCGGGGTCCACGGATACAACAATTCTTTTCCCGAAATGCAGGCCTACTTTGTCGCCTACGGCCCGGCATTCAAGAAGGGCTACGTATCTCCTGAGGATTTCGTTTTCAACAATATCGACGTGTACCCTTTGCTCTGTCACCTCTTGGGAATCCAAGCTCGTCCAAATAACGGAACTCTGCAGCACTCCTTGGACTTTTTGGTGCCAACCATCTCAACCGGCCACAGTGTCAGGTCAGTGTCATCGTTGGAAATCTGGAATGTCACGAGTTCGAGATTTCCTCGTAAAAGAGGATGAGTATCGTCATCACCATGGGAACGTGGCAGCTCTTTTTCGTTCAGTCCGTTCGCAGTTTCCATAGAAATCGGGCAAAATGGACTCAGTGCGCATGTGCAACCTCCAATCTGGGCCGGGGTGCCAGCCAACCGATAAAAATTACCACTTCCTTCATTCGCCTAACATTTAACAGATCCATAGGGGTGAAAGTAGGAAAGCAGCCCCTCGCGACGGCGCGGTCTGGGTAGCAGGACCGACTTTAGAAATGCCACATCGAGCATCCTATCCTTAACTCTCATCCTTTCTCCGGGATCGTTGACGTAGGCCCACGCTGTACGAATGGCTGCTTGAATCCACGCTTTGCGTTAAAGGTGGATGGTTAGGATGCGGCGAGGGAGACGATTGCACGAGTAGCGAAGTCGACGAAATGGAACATTTGTACCGGGTCCAATATTCAAGTTACGGGGATGCGGTTGGTCGGTTTTGAACAAGTTGAAAGGCCACAGTACCGTTTTCATTCACTCATCTAGGGATTTATAACATTGCGTTCGGTCTCGATCATGCAGGCCTCCTCTTTGCAGGGACTCGAGCTCGAAGGAATGATCGATTTTGGAGTCACGTTCCGACGCCGTTCTGTGAGACGGAGCAAGTACCGCTGCCCGAGTAATAGTACTTCAAATGCTGTCTCTATATTCACAAGTTTCCTTTTCGCATTTCGTTTCCGTACTAAACCTTTATTCCCCCTGCTTGTAGAAGTACAGAATGCTTACAAACCGTAGCGCTTTGAAATGAATATGTTTCGTCGAGTCTGGCGTTTGACTCGTAGAATTAGCTGCGCTTCCGCATGGAACCGGCAGCGACATCTCAAGGAAAGTAGAGACGTCATTATAGCCTATTGCTGTTGTCATATTCGGTGGGTCGACGTGTGATGCTGGCAATGCGTAAGAAGTTGTAATATGGCATAGTAAAACCAAACATGCATGGGTGAGCCAGTATTAAGAGTCAATAAAAGGAACACAATCTCCAATATCTTACATATTGAAAGATTGTTCCTGTAGGTTAAGAAATCATTGCTGCGCCGTAAGGATTGCATTCTTTGGCAGCCCTTCTTCACGCACCGAAAGCAAACGTAGGAAGCCTCGCTGCCATCCGCCTTCCTCTTCTTTAGCGTGTAGAGAGCCTGGTCTCTCCTCCACAGCCTTCTCGAATGCAAGCGGGTGGGGTAGCTTCGTCGTCAAGACATCCGTGCTCCCTCAAAAATGCGGCAGCACTCTCTTCGCTCCGGATAACGGAAAAATAATACTCCGAGAAAAGCATCCTGAGCAACTAACTGTTCGTGAGAATTTGATGGGTCTATATAGGCTCGTACTTCATTTGCAGATAAGCGTGGAGAGCATTATGACTTCGGATTATCCGCAAGGGTAATCCGCCTGGCTAATCCGCAAGAAAGGACAACTGCTTGAGACATAATTTGCAGGCAAGGATTATGCCAGATTAGGCATACTGGCGCCAGGTAGGCCACCGGTTAGCTCGTACCTCATACTTGAGGAATACTGGCAATATCACTGCCATGAATTAGTGTGGTAGCTCACACCGCATATGCTGTATAGACCACTGCGGCGCGGTAGCTCACACCTCATACTTATGCCGATGGAGGAATAGGCTGATGCCACTCTCGGTAACTGGCTACCTTCAGGGTAGTTAGAGAAAGGGCTGAATTAGCTGGGTGATGGTTGGCAATAATTCTTATCATAGGGTAGAGCCTGAAGAAAAGCCGGGGCAAATGTCTATCTCCAGGGGAGGGAAGCGGGTGGTTAGGCCAAACGGTCCTGCTGGAGGTGATTTGTTCGTGATGAAGAAATCCTAGGGAACAGGAACTTTTCATTTGAAGAGACTGCTACTGAAATCCACCCCCTTCATGGTGCTGATTCCATTAACAATGATTAACCGTGCTTCCAAAGAAAAGGAAGTTTGGCAAGGTTTCGAGAAGGCCAATCAAATCCAATCTAAGTGCTTCCCTCACACTCGTCAATAGGAAGCCAATTGGCTCATGGTAAAAAGAAATTGCTACTAGTTGGTATTTCGGCCTATAATTGTACTACTTTCGCCTAACGCCTACTATAACCTATGCCGTCCTAGGCTTGGACGAAGACCATGGGACCAAGCGTATGAATAAGATTTTTAATGGGAATGATTGAAAGAGGTGGATTAAAGTGAATAGTCTCAATTGTGAAGGGGCATCCCTGGTTGAGCTAAAGTCGAGAACGGTTAGACGAGATTGTTCAAATTTTGGAAAAGATCCCACAAGCGCTCGGTCTTCATCTCTAAAGACCGTTGGATTCCCATCATGGCTTCCGTAGATGATCCGACTTCGTCGCATTTTTCGAATCGATGACGTTTCGATGCTTGTTGAGGGAGTTTCCATGAAATCATGTATCACAGAGCTCTCGAAGTTTTTACTTCATGAAAAGTTATTTAAATAGATACGAACTTAGAATTCATCTTTATATGGTGAAGTAATCACGGTTGTGGTAATGATGAAAGCACTATAGATTAGTGCTTCGTTTCTGAACAATTGATGTAATTAAAGATCTCAGTAATTAGGCATCCTGCTGGCTTTCATCCAATTATGTGCATCGAGCTGTGCTACTGATGCTTCGGCTAAGTTCATTGGTACCAAAAGTCTTTGTGAAGAGGAATTCACTGCAGGACTTCCAATCTTGAAGACCCTTGAGTCCAGGAAACCTTATCTCCAAAGATTATCAGGACGACAGATATTGTTCAGATCAATCATTATAAAATCCTCACCTCTCTAGACCCAGATGTTGCAGTCAAAATCTTGCAAGTAGTTTCCTTTGTGTCCTTCCGCTCCAACAAAGGTTACAGCTCATAATTTGGATCAAGTGCTGAGTAGCAGTTACCTAGCACACCTTATAATAGGATTGCACATTTGTTTTTCCCTTGTGGACACGATTTCCTCTCGTGTAGCACCAGGGACACCCTTAGTCTGCATTGAACTGTTTCATGTTCATTATAGCACAGCATGCAACAGAATAACAGCAAATGACTTTTTTTTTAAGAATGTATGTGTTCTCCATACCTCTTCTCCAATTGAGCAAGTTCAGTCACTATTCTGTTTTTCCATCATTCTGCTACTGCAGCCATATTTTGCGTGTTGTTGTTGCTGCTGCTGCTGCAAGAGAAAATTTTCCACGGAGATCCGGAGGAATCTGTTGAAATTCTGGTTCAGCGACTTCATATTCCTCTTCCAACTTGTCATAATCATATTCGAACGATTGTTGCTTGTTCCACCGCTCACGCTCCTCGTCCTCAACCCGTGCCTTCGTCATGACTCTATTGTTTTCTCTCCTCCGTCTTGCCAAATTAAATGCCGATTTCTCGCAGTATTTGGATGATATTCATCATACCCTCTGTGACAAGCAGGTGCAATCTGTCGTACAATTCTGGGAACCAATAGCAATCACTGCCATGAATATTAGTTGACACACAGTAATGCAGACGTTCAAGCTGAATTCATTTTGAGCGAAATCGGATGCAAACTCGTGCCACTTCCGGAAGGTTGCTATGGCCTTTCCCGAGTTTTGGATGAATGTACTGAAAACTTTTGTCNATAGTGTGCACATGGAGGTCATATGCTTCATTTCAAACGTCTGACCCATAGAACAGCAAGGACAAAGCAGAGGAGGGGTGGGGAAAGCGAACCGTCTCGTTTGAGTTGGGAGAATAGCTGAGAAATCGCGGTTTTGGCATGGACAGGCGATCACCTTCATCGGCAGCGACGGGGATTATTGCCCCTACACTTCACATACCTTCTTACTCAAGGACTCCTGCGGTTTCTGCAGCTTCTCGAATGCTTTCTACTATTGCAGGGTGATTGCTCGTCTGAGCATCATCATATCTCCGCTACAGTAAGCGCTGCATTGGTCACCTTTTAGAGCCGTGTTTGGCATGCAACGGCGTGGACGGCTTTGGGTTTAAACGGAGACCAAAGGTTGCGGGCCCAAGAGTTCAGTGCCCGCGTGGCAAGCAGAGTGCAAATAAAAAATTAGCCCTGGACCCCGATACAATTAATGAAAAATACTCTCTTGATCCTAGGACGATGAAACTGATTTTAACTCTGAACCTTTTGTCGTGTCTCACTGCGAGACAAGTGCCAATTAGGGTTTTCTTCAAGACTCGATCAGCTGGGTGTGCGCACCTCTCTCAGAATCAACGAAGTTCACCGAGTGGTTCACGGTTTCGTGAACGTACCCCAGCTGGTCGATGCCCTTGTATGCAGGCCATTCATCTGAATGGAGTGTTGTACCCAGGTCTACTTCTGCCTGTATGATGTAGTGCACTGTCCTCTGGTCCCGCCGATTCATAACGAAGAAGAAGAAGAGAAAGGGCTGAATTAGCTGGGTGATGGTTGGCAATAATTCTTATCATAGGGTAGAGCCTGAAGAAAAGCCGGGGCAAATGTCTATCTCCAGGGGAGGGAAGCGGGTGGTTAGGCCAAACGGTCCTGCTGGAGGTGATTTGTTCGTGATGAAGAAATTCTAGGGAATAGGAACTTTTCATTTGAAGAGACTGCTACTGAAATCCATCCCCTTCATGGTGCTGATTCCATTAACAATGATTAACCGTGCTTCCAAAGAAAAGGAAGTTTGGCAAGGTTTTGAGAATTCCAATCAAATCCAAGTGCTTCCCTCACACGCGTCAATAGGAAGCCAATTGGCCCTCATGGTAAAAAGAAATTGCTACTAGTTGGTATTTCGGCCTATAATTGTACTACTTTCGCCTAACGCCTACTATAACCTATGCCGTCCTAGGCTTGGGCGAAGACCATGGGACCAAGCGTATGAATAAGATTTTTAATGGGAATTATTGAAAGAGGTGGATTAAAGTGAATAGTCTCAATTGTGAAGGGGCATCCCTGGTTGAGCTAAAGTCGAGAACGGTTAGACGAGATTGTTCAAATTTTGGAAAAGATCCCACAAGCGCTCGGTCTTCATCTCTAAAGACCGTTGGATTCCCATCATGGCTTCCGTAGATGATCCGACTTCGTCGCATTTTTCGAATCGATGACGTTTCGATGCTTGTTGAGGGAGTTTCCATGAAATCATGTATCACAGAGCTCTCGAAGTTTTTACTTCATGAAAAGTTATTTAAATAGATACGAACTTAGAATTCATCTTTATATGGTGAAGTAATCACGGTTGTGGTAATGATGAAAGCACTATAGATTAGTGCTTCGTTTCTGAACAATTGATGTAATTAAAGATCTCAGTAATTAGGCATCCTGCTGGCTTTCATCCAATTATGTGCATCGAGCTGTGCTACTGATGCTTCGGCTAAGTTCATTGGTACCAAAAGTCTTTGTGAAGAGGAATTCACTGCAGGACTTCCAATCTTGAAGACCCTTGAGTCCAGGAAACCTTATCTCCAAAGATTATCAGGACGACAGATATTGTTCAGATCAATCATTATAAAATCCTCACCTCTCTAGACCCAGATGTTGCAGTCAAAATCTTGCAAGTAGTTTCCTTTGTGTCCTTCCGCTCCAACAAAGGTTACAGCTCATAATTTGGATCAAGTGCTGAGTAGCAGTTACCTAGCACACCTTATAATAGGATTGCACATTTGTTTTTCCCTTGTGGACACGATTTCCTCTCGTGTAGCACCAGGGACACCCTTAGTCTGCATTGAACTGTTTCATGTTCATTATAGCACAGCATGCA